>JSYX01000593.1:0-22007 GCA_000787465.1 Thermomucor indicae-seudaticae | reverse complement strand
TAGATATTTAAACAGAGGGCGTTTCACTCTGTTGTTTACATACTTTTCTCCTCTTTTTCGAAACTACATTAAATAGAGAAGGAAATGAAGGTGAGCTTCTTCCCCTTGTGTGGGGAATCCACGTTGCTAGCAAAGATTTATATTAAATCCATGATCGGAAGCGGCTCTTGATTTGTGTGGCCATAGCAGCAGCAATGATACACAAGAGTGTTAGTATTCCTATAAACGCTAGACCGGTGTCTCCATGTGAAGTACCTGCAATTTCTGGTTCTTGGACCTCGAAAATGACAGGACCGCGGGTCTACTACTACTACAAATGCCCGGGAGACAACTCTATTTTGCTGCCGCGACGAATAGGAAATTGTTCATCCCGCTCGGGCGAGGGATGCACACACTATACAACACCTCCTTGAATTTTCATTTTTTGTGAGCCGACGTTGCATTTTCGCGGGCTTCGAGAATGGTTGCACATAACTGTCTTGTGCAGCCTTGCGAAATCTCATTAAGCTTCGAGACGTAGATCCTTCGATAGCACCTGCGAATAAGAACATCCTAGTGCCGTTTCTGTGTCTTCCTGCTTCCCACTGACAGGACGCAGCGATGTTACCAAACGATCGATTGCTTATACTGCTTGTCAGGCCATCGTTTCCAATGGGGCAAATCCTGGGTTGCCAACAACTCCGCCTGGTGATGATCCTTAAGGTGGGACCAATAAACTCCCAACACAAAGGATGTGACCCCCTTTCCGACAACTGATCCGCTATCTGCTGTTATGATAGCATAGTATTAGTAGCTATTTCAAAGGTTCGCGAACCCCCCCTTCGGCGGACTTGACAACACTTTTTTACCCTTGCATGTACTTGGAATTCTCTAGATCGGTTCGAACAGTTAGGGCAAAATTATATAGATTTTATGTTCTTGGGGTTTGGGGGCTGGAGTCGAAAAATCGCTTTAATTCTGTAAGGCAAGAGAGCAGGTGCTTCGTTTTCCAAATACAGTACGCGACTTTCTGAATATCATATTTCCGAAGAACAACATTTTACAGAAAAACGACGCACGGGCAGCTATACCCCATATTCGATTATTATGACTTTTCACAAACATTTATTTGCAGCAGAAACAAGATAGAGAAAAAACACATCAACGTATGTATGTCAATAGAGTAGCATTTGGACACGTGTTTTGTGAGTTTTGTGATCGACGCATTCGACTGTACTTCATGAGAAAGTTTGGCAGAATCAAAATTTTCAAGTCACGTAGCACTAAAGTCCGAGGCACTTGGCTAAAACAAAGAAAGTGGTTGTGGCACTGTGTACATGATAGCAAACAAGAATGCTGTCATACAAATGCAGGAGAGAGAGAAGCAAAAGGGATATAACCGATTCGAACTCTAACTTTGATCCGAACGAACGGTAAATGAAACTTTAATCCGCATTTAGGGATTGTCCTTTTCGGGAATTTCCGACATCACATTGGTCGAATCGAATACTGTGTCTGCTAAGTAGCAGACCAAATGATGATCGACATCCATGCTCTTCATTCTCAAGACACATTTAATACCAATCGAATTCAAATTTCTTGGGTTATCCAAGACAAAAGATTCCATGATCCTTTCTTTTCTGTAAATTTTCGAAAACAGAAACAGATGACGGCCAAAAGCAAGTCTCTAAGCGGTGGTGTAGGTTCTCATCAAGAACTCAGCTAGTACATGAAACAGGTTTGTCATTTAGTACGCTAATGACTAGAAGATTCCAACTACGCCACTTACGATCCTCAGGGGAGACAAAGTCCGTAGAAAGCTTCCACTCCACTTGACGGCCCCAGGTAGGAACAGGTGGCAAGTTTTGTGGGCTGTACAACTTTCGGCTCGCGAGAACTTCCACAAGAGGCTTTTCCTCGGTCACCTTGGCAGGTGTGACAGGCTGGTTATCAGCCTGGGCTGGAGGAAGACTAAAACCGCGCATCAGCACATCGTATCATCCACCCTGTGTATCTGTCTCTTTTTTTTTTACCTGGGCTGGACGGAAGCACCTTCCAGCAGACCAGCCACTTGCTGCTGAGTGTACATGGACAGACGAGGATAGTTTCGACGAACGTCACGCTGAAAGTAGTAGTTGTTGCTAAGGTTGGATGCGGCCGTCTTTGGGTATTGGTACTTTTCCTTTCTCGAACTATATATATAGAGAGAGAAGGAAGCGTGAATTGGCTGAATATCACGCGATGCCAATTGTTTTTCTTACGCAGGGGCAGGCGTACGGAATTTGCCCACGACAGGCATACCGTCGGTCGATTGAGGGTTCTAATGTAAACAATTACGTGCTTGAGCTTTTTTTTCCTGCTGAATGCGAGTTGCCGACAAGTTTAAGCGCGCCCATACCACAGAGAACAGCTTCTTTACCCAGGCCCACGTCTTTGAATTCCACGACATGTCGAAGAATACTAGAATATACCGAGGTGGTCTGCGAAAAAATGAATATTAGAATAGGTTAATGAACATGCTCACGAGCAGAATTATATACCTTTCCTTATGGTGTTACCAGAAGCCCTCACGCCAAAACAAAGGCGAACAAACGTCACCGGCTACGGAGTTTCAAATCAGCGCATCCCAACCAGCGCAGTAACCGATTGGGCATTCTGTCCAAGGACGATCGTACTAACAAACGCTGATCCTTCGAATTTGAGGCACTATGAATTAATTCAGATATCTTTATTTACACCAAAAACTCTGTACAGAAACTCCTTTGCAAAGCGCTTGCCATTGCCGCGCATAAATACTTGAACGTTGTTTGGCTCATCGTTCCAGGAGGGCTTGTCCTGATGCCAGAATCGTCTATCGTAACAGCACATGCCAAGCGTATAAACGCCAGCATGCTCTACTCGCAAGTCTAGGTAGCGGTATTCCCAATGCTTCTTTACGTCCTCGGCATGCTCTCCGTCGCCTTTATCATGCATCATATCCAACAGGAGCAGTCCCGTATAAGCATCGTATCTAGCTCCGTCCCATTAGCCCTTTTTCTTTTTTCGCTCGGCTTTTCAAGTCAAATAGTCACTTACACGGCCAAGGTGGTCAAGTTGTAGAGTTTGGCGCAGACTTCAAAACTCCAGACCAAAAACTTGTTGCAAAACGTGGCTAACGGCGATTGACCGTTGAGCGGCAAGATATACTGTTGGTACTCTTCTACTGAAATCATGCCGTCGTCGGAACCTATGCATAATCACGGTGAATGGTTGCTTCTGGGAAAAAAGCAAAAGGATGACGTACCATCGAGTGGCAGAATCACGATGTGGCATGGTGCTTTTTTGCCTTGTACTACAAGCTCCAGTCGAGCACGGTACCCCTCTGGGGTATGCTGGAACCCTTTGGATGCACTCATGACAATATCGGCAGCTGTTGGGTCTGCACGAAAGTTGAACTCGGCCATGGGCGTCACGTTGCCAGGATAATCAATCGCTCTTTGGGAACGTCCATCAGGTTTCGGACGCAAGAAGAGACGACAAAAGGTTACTTACCCTCCCATAATGACGACGCGTTTGACGCGACTAAAGGTCACAGGGTCACGCTGATATGCGAGCGCGACGTTCGTCAGAGGACCCACTGCGAGGATGGACACGCTGAATGGAGGAGCTTCTTTCAGCTGGTGCAAAATTTCATCTGCGGCGTCACGTGGCGTGGTCTGAAATGCCTTGTTGACGTTTACATTATTTTCAAATGCCTTGTCTGTGGAAACTTGGGCTTCATGCAAGAGCTGATTCTCCCAGCCAGCAGGAGCAGCATGCATTTCCTGTATGTGTCTCTCTCCATCAGAGGACGGTCTGGTGGGGGGGCAGTTGTTTAGTTACCTTGCGAAAGATATCGCCTAAACCATCAGGACCGTGAAAGTACGTTGCTGTTATTGGTTCGCATTTTAACGGCCCCTCGCATCCTATGATGATTGTTTGTGATTTTGTTTGTTTTTGCAGCCAAATTTAGTAAAAGTTACCAACGGCCAAAACAGGCAATTCTTGCAATGGAGCCTTTTGACCGAGGAATTCACGGTGCTGCTGCATAACATGCATAAGCGTGACCGCGTTGCGTTTGACGTTCTGGAGAGTCGTGTTGCCGTGGGTTAAAGTAATAGCCTTCACAACGACCTCAGGAGACAAGAGCATCATGATGATGGCAAGCACATCGTCGATTCCCTGCTCATTGCGCGCGTGAGTGAGCAAGCGACACTTGACAGCGAAAGCCAACATTTGGGTTTTACCGGGTCGGTATCAATAATAACGGCCTCCATGGTATGGCGAGAAGGAAAGGACGGGCAAGAGTTGTTAGGTGTCACAGCAGTCAGTGTCACGTAATGGTTGCAACACAGCCAATCTGTTTCCAAGGCCTTGAACAAGTGTTTTGCCTCGTCAGCCGTGGAGAATCAAACATCAACGTACAGCTGATATTTCAGTCTTTGCCAAAGGGTATCTCCCTCTGATGAAGAGGAAGGTCATTTTAATGAGAAGTTTGTCTCGTCCAACATCCTTCGTCCTTCCATTGAGTCTCAACCGTCCTTTCCTTTTGATCATCCCGCTAGTTTAAGTTGGTGGCAGATCAATTGTTATCGTCTAAAGCCCTTTGCCAAGCATGTCTCAAGCACTCAAAAGAAAAACAACTTCTGTATGGACAACAAAGACAAACAACGGATTTTATATATTTACATCTAGCTTACATAAATAACCGGAAGGAAAGAAAGAGAGAGAGACAGAGAGAACTAGAGGATATACAGTACATATATCATGTTTCTGAGGGGGAATGGGATTAATTGGCTTTGCCGTGAACCTTCTCAATCAATCGATCAACAACGCTAAAATGAAAAAGATGAGCATGTTTGTTTGTATGATCCGAAAACGTGTTATGGACTTACGTAGGGTCAGCCAAAGTCGAGACATCGCCCAATTGGTCCTGTTCACCATTGACGATCTTGCGCAAGATACGGCGCATGATCTTCCCGGAGCGAGTCTTGGGGTGGTCCGTCACAATGTAGACGCGCTTGGGAGTAGCGAAGGGACCAATGATCTTGCGAACTTGCAGCGTAAGCTCCTTCTCTAAACCATCGGCAACCTCGACGTGCGGCTTGAGAGTGACAAAGGCATGGATACACTGTCCAGTAAGATCGTCGTGACCACCAATGACAGCAGCTTCTGCAACGGCTTCGTGGTGAACCAGGGCAGATTCGATCTCGGCAGTCGAGAGACGGTGACCAGAAACGTTGATGACATCTTGAAAAAGAAAGAAACCGTTATTCATGAGTCTCATTTCAGACATACAAACAACTCTGTCCAGACTTACCATCCACACGGCCGCGAACCCAGATGTAGCCATCCTTGTCTCGTGAGGCACCGTCACCGGTAAAGTAGTAGCCGGGATAAGGCTTCAAATAGGTTTCCAAGAAGCGGGAGTGGTTGTTGTAGACAGTGCGAGCCATCGAGGGCCAGGGTTGGCAGATAGCCAGGACACCAGTTTCATCGACTTCTGTGATTTCCTTGCCAGTTGTAGGGTCCAGGATGATAGGCTTGATACCAAAGAAGGGTAGAGTGGCCGAACCGGGCTTGGTGGGCGTGGCACCGGGGAGGGGAGCGACCATGATCGAGCCAGATTCGGTTTGCCAGTATGTGTCGACGACGGCGCATTGCTTCTGGCCGACCTTCTCGTTGTACCAGTCCCAAGCTTCGGGGTTGATTGGTTCGCCGACCGAACCAATGACGCGGAGGGTGGAGAGATCGTAGTTCTCGAGCCATTGGTCGCCCAGACGACGGAGTGCACGAATGGCGGTAGGAGCGGTGTAGAATTGGGTGATCTTGTGCTTTTGGATGAGGTCCCAGAAGCGGGAGGGTGTGGGGTAAGTAGGAGTCGACTCGAAAAGGACGGTCGTCGCGCCCAGCGTGAGAGGACCGTAGACGATGTAGGAGTGGCCGGTGACCCAGCCGATGTCAGCCATACAGGCGAAGATGTCGTTCTCGTGGTAATCAAAGATGTACTTGACCGTTGCCGCAGCGCCGAGCAAGTAGCCACCCGTGGTATGCATGATGCCCTTGGGGGCACCGGTGGATCCAGAGGTGTAGAGCAAAAACAGGGGATCTTCGGCGTTCATGGGTTCCGGAGCGCACACGCTGCGAGCCTTGGCCATCTCGTCGTGCCACCACACATCACGGCCTTCGACCCAGGACACAGGCGAGCCAGTGCGCTTGTAAACGATGACGTGTTCGACTTGGGTGCCTTCGCCACGGCTCAGTGCGTCGTCGACAATTCGCTTGGTTGCGATGTTCTTGCCACCGCGGCGGCCTTCGTCGGAAGTAATCACAACACGTGCAGCGCAGTCCACGACACGATCCCGGAGCGACTCGGCGGAGAAGCCAGCAAAGACCACAGAGTGAGGTGCACCGATGCGGGCGCACGCCAGGATCGATATGATCGTTTCAGGAATCATGGGCATGTAGATCGCCACATTGTCGCCCTTGCGCACGCCAAAGCTCTTGAGGACGTTGGCCATCTTGCACACTTCGCGCATCAGCTCGCCGTACGTAATGCGTCGGACCTGATCGGGCTCGTCGCCTTCGTGGATGATGGCAATCTTGTTTGGGTTCTTGAGTGCGTGTCGGTCCACACAGTTGTACGAAGCGTTGAGCTCGCCTTCCAGGAACCATGCCACGTCGCCCGTCTCGAATGATCCGTGTTTGACCGTCTCAAACGGCTTGAACCAGGTCAGGAGTTCACGAGCCAACTGGGAAAAGCAATCAGTGACGGATGTTCCAAGATAAGGATCAGCAAAAAAAAGCACTTACATTTCCAAAGAACTTTTCGGGCTCCTCGACGCTCTCCTTCCACATCGCCTTGTACTTTTCCAGCGAGTCGACATGCGGCGTTGGGCATTGAGATGCATCCAAAAGACGCTTGGGGACTGGGTGGACGGGGATGGCGTCTTGCTCGGCAGTCATGCTTTCAAGAAAAAGAGTAGGGTGAAAGAAAGAGAGAATTTGTTGGGGAGGGGGGGAAAACAGCGATGATAGGTTTTATATATCCATGACAATCTTTACGGTGTCTGACTGGCTAAATTTTCAGGCACAGTGAAAACAAGATCAGTGACTTGGTGTCACATCCCAAAAACGGCAAATCTGGTTTTTGCGGAGTGCGACATTGCATGGGAACCCAAAGGAGGGGGAAGCCGATGATGGTAGGATGATGGAATAGGACAGGACAGTGACTGAAATCAATAAGCAAAATCGATTCTATATAAATATCATGGAGTCGATATCAAATGCATGGCAGAAAATAAGCGTTTTAACAAAAGCTCTAACCTTACTTCCAAAAACTGCAATCTAGCCGCGGCAGTCCTTTCACTCAAGGAAGGACCCTACGAAGTTTGACAGATCGCCCTTCTGTGTGCCCCGTCGGGATCGATCGGCACTCTCGACAGACGCTCTTTCACTTCTTGCTTGCTCTTCTTGATCCTGGATCAATGATAGCATTTCCACGCACAGCCCCCTTTCACCCCAACCGGTCGATGCGGGGAACAACTCTAATTGCCTCACGAGAAGTTATGATTGGTTCTAGATAACATCGCACAAGCGAATCGAATGTGGTGAAAATGGAATTATGGGCATCACATGAAAGTTTCAGACGCTACGGGCCGGCCTGAGAATCCCCGCCCGCCCTTTTCCTCCCTTTCGCATGGATCTTTCCAAGGCTTCATTGGCTATTCCCCGTGGGGAAAGTCAAATGGGTGGCGGCTATAATAATAGCCCAGCCATCATTCGGCGGCTAATATTTCATGCAGTGACGAAACGGATCTGAAAATCCCCTGTTTAATGCACATGAAAAACAGCCGCTCCCTTTGGCGAAACATAACCTAACAATAACAAGTTGGGCCTCGTAATTCACAGCAACCACATCATTTGTTGCTGTGCAACGTGAAACAGAATCCAAGCAATGCATTTATCCCCGGTTGTAACTCGAGGTTACCTAGTTACACTTGCATGCTATTGCGTGTCAAGCTTTATTTACTAGTCTCGCTTTTCCCATCTGTTGCTTTGGACGCTTCAGTAACAGCTTTGGCTATCTGGTTTTTGACCCCAGTCATTCGTGTCCAGACGTAGTCTTGAGCGATGGTGGTAACCGCCATCCGTATGACCTCTGTCATTTTGTCCTCCACCCATTCGTTTTCTTCATATGGCACATCAAGCCATTCTAGCGGAATCGACTGCGAATACGTCTTGAATTTGATCTGATGCGTAGGATCTTCTAATAATATAATGTAGACAAGCTGGTTTCCTCCTTCTTCTTCCTGCTCTACTGGTAGAGCAAACTTGACAGGCTGGATAGCCAAGAACACCGGACAATTGATAACAGGCACAGCACCTGACTGCGGCGTATACTCTGTCCGGGTTTCGGGCGGTGTGTAATGCAGCTTGATGAAATGATCAATGTTTGCCTGGTTCTGATAAGTTCATCCTTGTCCGGCGCACACACTTGTCCCATCCTTTTTACATACCTTTGCCAATTTGGTGCCTTCCACAATGCCTTCACACATGTTCAGATTCCGAGTACCATCATCAACATCCTGCTCCTGTTTTCTGGCACGGTGTACTACAATGTGACCCGATTCTGTCTGTTCCATGACCCGCGCGAACGCACGATACACAAGCGCTTCCAGGCCGGCGTAGCCCACCATGTCATGCGACAGCCAGACTTCCACTAGCTCGTGTTCCGATATCGGTGGTGCGACGGTCTCCAGGATAGTATTCGTCAACTGACGCAGCTCGTTGCCTGTGCATTCCTTAAAGGATTGGTCTCAGCCTCCCATGAGGCGTTCAAACAGCGAACCGCTACAAACTTGCCTAGTTTGCCCAGACTGTCCTTATTCACAAGCCCTCTGACCCTTTCCTCCAATAACTTGGCGGCGGGTATATCGGCCGCGGACCGGTTCAGCTGCTCTGTTGTCGTCTTGACGGCTGCACTGGCTTGACTCCAAAGCGAATTTCCCCATGCCATCCAACTACTACTGCTACTCTTGGTTTCCGCTTTCGGATTTTCGACGTTGGGTTTTGCCTCGTCCCTGCTGCTCGTGTCAGCTGGATATTGCGCGATTTCGTCCAAGAATGACATGATGTCTTTGGGATCGGTCGAAGCCGCGGTCACATGGGATGTCGAAGGGTGATTGGTAGATTCGGTGTCATTCAAGTTGAGCGATTCCAGAAACTTTTCGGCTTCAGAGAGGCTGCTCTTTTCGCCGGCCTCTGGCACTGTGGATGATGATGATGATGCTTTTGTCGGATTGGCCTCGGTCATCTTGTGTGTTGAGGTATGACGTGGTTAGACATTCGGCGGTCCATGTTTCAGTCTGACCGCTCACCTGGGTTCGCGCAAGTTATTATCGTTACTGTTAGTAAGGACCAGACAGCAAAAGACACGAGCTTATACGTCGGTGAATCAATTTTGGCCTTTATTCATCCTGTCGAGATTGTACAAACATGTTGTTGGTGTATAGATCCCACAAAGCATTTGCTTTCTTTGATCTCTTGTCCGTCATGCGACGGGCAAAGTCTAACCAGCTACTTGCGGTCAAATCTGTCATGCCGTAGGTTGTGTCTGTCGCGTATTCGATTTCAAAAATGGGCTTTGGCGGTGAATCACCGTCAGTGGGTTCTTGCTCTTTCCATGCGAACTGATTCCAGTAAGCCAGATCTGTATACCACTGGGTGTACTTTTTCCAAGTGCCAAATGCTGGTGATGCGACGTCTGTTTCGTATTCGTTGATGCGAAACGTTGGGTTGTAGAGCGGCAAAACTGGCGGCGCGATATGGACCACCACCGTATTCCCATCGTCCTGTGCATTGCGGGAATAGTCCTTGCGTAGCTTATCCAGGTACTGGTCAGCGTTTTTCTCGGCGTGTACCATTTCGCTATCGGCGTTTCGAAGGAGGAGAAAGTGGTCCATGTTGACGTGGCCATACATGTGCGCTGCTATCACGTCTCGGTATTCGACCGATAAATCAATATATCTGCTCAAACAGCTCGGATAGTATGTCTTTGCGGAAGGCGGCACGTGTCCGGTCATATAGACACGAGCACTATCTCGACGTGCCAGCGCCAGTTGGCCTTGAATCCAGGCCAAATGCTGTGCACCCGGTCCGTCCTCGTCGTCGCACCCATTCACAGCAGGATTGGAGTCGAAAAAATAGAGGGTGTTGAGGGCCAGTACCCGAATACCTGGCGAGACATCAACTGCATAGTATCCTCCTCTGCGGAAGACATTCCGTTGGCTTTCCGGTATAAAGTCCCGCCACATTTCACTGTACGCTTGCAGCATGTTGCCGCTTTCAATGCCAGGCTGCAACTTGTTGTGCGGATGAACGTCGTTATTACCTAATTTTCCATTACCTTGGTGTGGGAGTCTGCAAAGGAACAGTCGAGAGAGAGAGAATGTCCCTACCAATACAAGGGATAATGGGAATGGTCCGATTATCGTCGCGAAAAGCGTCCCGAATCCAGTCCGTCAGTTGTTGATTCAAAGCCAAGATCTCCTTCTTGGTTCTTGGTATTTTGTCGTCGATATCATGTCTATAGATGATCTTTGATCAGGAAAACGCGCGGGTATTTCTTGTTGTATTAGAAGAAACCTTGCATTGTCGCCTGTCCAGATCACAAAATCGATCTTGTCTTTCCATTCCCGTGAGAGCCAATCGATGGTGTGTTGTATCATTCTTGGGACAGAATCACATTCGGTGCGGGGTGCACCCCAGTAGCCCGCGAGTTTACCATTGCGCATTTTCTTTTTCCTATGCTTCTTGGGTTGCCTGTGACACTCCGACTTGATCGTGCTCTCAAATTCATAATGCGTGTCCATCTTTTTTTATTATCAGACATAAGCCAGCGAGCAGAGTTGTAATAAAAGTCATTACATGCAAGTCTGTCAGATGCAGAAATCGTCCCTGTAACTCCTGCGGCTGTCTTTCGATGATGCTAAACGGGCGCTGCTGCTCGTAAAAGGGAACAGCCTTACCCGTACTTGCAGCAGCACAGATAAATGCTCCGACGGTCAACGCTGTTGTGATAGACACCCTCATTATTCAGCCTGCTAATACATAGACAAAAGGGAAAGAAAGGTTTCGAAGCGAAGGCAAGGGAAAACAGTGGAGACAAGGGCACCTTTTTTTCCCCGTTGTTGGGCAACCAAAGGAACAAGGAAACTCCGCCTTTAAAGATCCATGGTCACTGCTTTTTTTTCCATATGCACCAGCAGAACCCTTGCATAGCAGATCAAGACCGATTGATTGAAAATGAATCTGTTTATATAAATACAAGTGCGATAAATATAGATAGTTAAACAAGACATGATATCTCTTAAAATGCGGAGTCCTTTGGAAATCAGGATAAGGCTGTCGGTCGGAAAAGCCAGTCTGCGTCAATGTTTGCGTCGCGAAACGCGTGAGCAACGATCGAGTTTTATCTGTGTAACGGTCCTCGCTTCACTCACTTGCGCTGATTATAGGGTGTCTCTTTATTTCTCTAGGTGTGCATTAGAAATAGTAAATGGTATAAGATCTGTCTAATTTTTGTTTGGGAATTACGGATGCGTTGTGGGTGGGCATAAGTGAAACGGGGGCGGCTTAGAATTAAGTTAAGAATGGTATAAGTGTAAGTGCGTGCGTGCGTGTGTGTGTGTGTGTGTGTGTGTGTGTGCGTATGATATGAGTCAATATGCGTACAGTTAGAAATTATATGAAGTATATAGGTGCAATGCAAAAAAGTAGCGTTGGTCGCGCCGCAAAGGTTCAGGTTGTCTCAACAACAGCAGCGTTGGTCGCTCGATCTTTACCCTTTCGAGATTTCTTTGAAGGTCGACATCCCATCGCTCGCGTCCACTTCTTGGCCTTTTGTCCGATAGAACCCAGTGAATGATGGCTACTGTTTCTTTCCGTGGTCGCAGCCGCCGCCGGATGCTGGCGGTCCAGTATATTCGAGTCTGACAATCGACGCTCTGTAACAACAGCATCCTTTGGCTGCTTCTTCTCCGCACGGTTGAGGACCGGCAGAGAGATACGGTGCATCGTCTTCCTTTTGTTGGCATGCGACACGGAAGCATCCGATAAGGGTTCAACGGGAGAGTATTTAAGCGGTTTGGGTGGATATTGTGTGATTACGGGTGGTTGAATATTCGCAGCATAATGCATAGGGCGTTGTGGATACTCCTGACGACCCACAAACTGAGGTATTGATATTGTCGTGTTAATGGCGATCTTTGATGGCTGTGGCAGAGAAGACGAAGAACTGCCAAAGATATCATACGCGTGATGACGCTTCTTGCGATGCGAGCTCAATGAACGTCGCGATCGATGCTCCTCCTCCCCGTCGTCATCATTATTATTTGACTGTTCTCGCGCGGATGATGAAGCTTCGGCGGGAGCCATAGGACGAGTTGAGGGCATGCTGGGAGGTGCTGTATCTGGGCGCATCGCCTTGAACGCTTCGAATTTCGCTCGGAGAAAAGCCGACGATCGCCGCAAAAGATCGCCCGCCGACCGTCTTCGCGCCTGGGTGCTCGTAGGATCATCATCAGCCAGAGAACGAGCGGGTGCTTCCTCAGGCGGGGTTTGCTGCTCCGGGGTCCCTGGCTGTGAGTTGTGCTCAGAAGCATCGCTAATACTGGCAGACGACGACGTGTGTGGTTGATAATGTATACTTCGTCTTTGCTATAATACGTCCCCATTCCATTAGCAGCCCTTGATTTTATTTCTGGAAAAAAAGTGCTGTTACCTCCAGTTCCGCACGCAAACGAGAACGTCGACGATCGAACTGTCGGATCAGATCTTGAGAGAACGAATCATCAAGTCCAAGTCCGCTGGGCAGCGGCAGCCATGTCTGCGATTGCGATGAAGATGCCGTCGAGATCTGCGCGACCGATGCCGACATAAAGATTAGACCGAAAAAAGAAGAGAAAGCCTGATTATCACAGTTGCCTGCAAGAAAAAGGAAACATGCAAATGGCTAAACAGAGACGCAGCGTTTGCTAGGCAACCAGTACAATAGATAGTGTTTCAAGGGGAGGAGGGGTGAGAGGGGAAACCAAGAAAAAAAAAGAGAGAGTATCCGAAACCTTTGTCGTAGTAAGAACGCCACACGTTTTTGTGTAGCTAGCACGTGTTTCCGTGGAGTAGTGCGCGCCACTTGAGAATTAGCTGTCCATCTCCCATTTCCGTTTTTGCATTCCATCAAGGAAACGAAGATAAAAAACCCACACAGACCCCAAGACGACAGATGGTGCTGCACACATAGAAAAGCAAGCTCGTAGCAGTCGCGGCAACTGTCATCCGGGACCGAAGCACCAATGCAGGCACCGTAACACAAATTTTTTCCCTTTAATAACCACTGCCTGTAGGGAATCAAATAGCCTGATCCTGCATAGGCACGCGTAAAGAGAACTGGCTACATAGATTTGAGAACATTTAATCAACCTTTGCTAATAACATCCTTGGATAAAGCCAGGCGACCCTTCTAATGTGAGCAAGCAAAACTCCTATTCGGCCATTGGCTTTCATTCATGATCCAGGATGGCTATTGTTCCACCGCCATTAACCTCAAAACGGGGAGACCTATCCAAGTGTGTCACGATTATCTGGCGAAAATTCTATTGTTTTAATCTTAGCCAGATGTGGATCAGCAGATTGATATGCACAATGAATTAAACTTTCCCCTCTAATGATCAGGAGGTAAAATGCTCTATCTACCTTGTTACGAAATAGTAATTTCAGAAGACCCAAGTTAGCGCGGGATCTTTTAGAGTGATCTAGAGTGCTGCCACCCTCCTCTGCCATGACTGGGACAGGTGGATTCCCCCCCCTCCATCCCCTGTAAGCGCAGGGTATTAACGAATGGGCGAGCACGCTGATACTTTCCCTGGATCCAGGCACTATTTTTTCTCACGTTTGCGACTGAAACTCGATAAAAAAATTCTGCTTGCACTAGTATCCTCGCTATAGGTACCTTTCTACAAAGTGAGCTACCTATACGCAAAAGAATTCTGTCCTTTCGATGACTGCGTAAATGTATGTCGAGGACGACTGACCGTTGTAGAAAGAATTCGACGCCTAATATATCTACTTTATTGAATACTTTGACAATTACTAAATGTATGGGATATCAAATCGCGCGTGTCCCAGGGTATGCCTTAGAAGCCCAGTTTGTGGATGGTCTCCACATCCTTCTCCGTCTCGATGGTGTCGATCTTGTCCCACCATTTGAACAAGAACGTATTGCAGATCAGCTTGAACCATGGAGTCATCGGGATGTTCTCGTCCGCAAACATGGCCCGAAGCTCATCGGGTGTCACGTATTTGACGTCCCGGATCTCGTTCGGATTCACGTTGAGCGTAACGTCCGCCTTGATGAAGAAGATGTAGTCGACTAGACACGAAACCGTTAGCCGATATCAGTCCATTCTCGTAGTAGCACTACTACTACTCACTTTCGTGTTCTCCCCACATGCCATCACTGGGAGCAAGGTAATGGATACGAGTCAGGAACTTGAAGTTCTCGAGGGGAACTTGCTCGGGTTCAATGCCAAGCTCGTGTTTCAGCTTGCGTTGAGCCGCCCGGCGAGCGCCAAGCTGGTCCTCTTCAACAAGCTCCAGTGGTGTGTTGAGCGGGTGAGAGCAGCAAGTGTTGGTCCACATGTCAGGGAACGTAATCTTCTCCGTCGCACGTTGCTGCAGCAAAAGCCGGTTTTGCGAATCAAACAGGAACACACTGAATGCGCGATGGAGAAGGCCCTTGTTGATGTTCTCCATCAGATGGCCTAGCAGACGGGTGCGCGAATGTCAATAGACTGCTGCCGCATCCAGACTGATAAGAGAACAAACTCACAGATCTTTTTGGTGTCGGCACCAATGCGCTTGTCGTTCTCATCAACGACGATGCACATTTCCTCCATGAGACGTGCTTGCTCTTCATCGTATTGTTTAAGGTCCGGCGCCATTTTGACAGACAGAGAGTGGGGAAGTTGAGAAAGAAAGGAGAACGTCGTTCCGAGAGTGGCGACGCAGAGCTTTGAATTGATCGCGCCGCACTAAAAAATATTGGATCCGACAAACCTTAACAACCTCAAGGCTGGTCGGTTCGGTTCCGCTGTCAAAGAAACAACAATTCTGCGAGTTAACTGACGAACTTTCTCCAGCGAAATAGCTACATTCTGTCCAGCTTAACTCTCTTGGCATCGGTGATTTCTCGCGAGACAAAAGGCGAGAGATAGGGCATCTGCTAGCGTCATGGCCGTATCAGGGTAGAGGTCACCTGAGTACACAAGTTGATCTCATACATCATTTTCTGTTATGAAGTAACGTCAGATGCAGTCATCATGCATTTCGGTCAAGAGTTCCTTGACCCTCGTACGACAAACAGCTACGTTAGTGCGACTTTTTCTGTTCCGAGCCGTTTAGCGCCACGCACTTTCGTTGGCACTGGGGCATTGTGGCTCAGCCAACCAAGTCGCTCCGCTAAGTTCACCGAGATGCCAGCGTGAGCCTTGATTCTGGAATGGTGCCTGCGTCGCCCGAGAAAGCATTGGTCTTTTACAATCATCAGCCGTGTCTGCCAGATTACCCCGTTGTCGCGGTTCATGAACTTTGCAAAGCGGGATGTTGCGGTCAATTAGCTCTGGAGAAAAGCACAGGCCGAGGTGGGGGAGCACGAAAATAGCCTAAATTTTTATGCATACAGCTTATCGAGAAGAAAGAGCAATCAAGACAGGAAGACATCATACAATTGTTGGGCTTATCCGGTTGTAGCAACGACAAAGAGGTACCCTATGAAAACATTTCATTCGGTGTACGACATATCTAATAAATGTGTTGCAGACGACCGAAACGCTACGCAGACGTTTCGGCAACATGAAAATCGGTCTTATCTCGACTTGCCCGGATATCGTAAAGTGGGCAGCATCGATAGGCCTGGCCTATACACATCACGCCCAACAAATGGACGATGCAACTGCGTTAGAGGAATTATTGAGCGGACTGTTGGACTCGCGGTCTTCTTCAGCTGTCGATTGTCTGTTTGTTGATGTGTCAACTACAGATCCTGAAAAGTCGTGGATCACAATCGACCGGATATTGCAGACCTATCTTCAGACGACACCGCACTTGTTGAAATGTTTGGTCGCGCATGTCAAAGTGCCTATCAAAATCGAGCGTAATGCACGGTGGGCTGCTCTGGTACCTCAGCAGAGTTGCGTAACAAAAAATGGTCAAGTGGTAGACATAGACAATACGTACGTGGGCATGCCAGGGTGCAGGCTGTAGGACTGTATCTAAGAGGTCGCGCCTTACCCATTCTAGGGATTCCCTGATCTGCGCATATCTTCATGTTGGCTCAACTAGACTGGATGGCACAACAAGATTCGAAGCGGGAGATATCATACAACGTGGATGCAACGGCGCCATACTCGCATGGCATTATTTAGCGGAAATTGGACAAAAGCTAGGCCATGTGCCAAAATACGGGGCATAACCGGTTTCTCGATAGAGGCATAGCCATTAGAATCTCATTTATTGGATTTCTCCTGGAGATTTGCGACAAGCATACTTTCTTTTTCGGCGCCCATGAGAAAAAAGTTTGCGCTCAGGTCCAGATAGACTTTGCGTCTTAAAAAAAGAAAGGTTGGCGTATGTGAATTGCGCTCATGACAAAAGTGGGTTGCGCTACCTTCTAAGACACATAGCATAGACCTGGCATTTCCAGTGCGTGAGTTGAGCTTGCACTCTTGAGAACTTTTTCGCGCCGGTCGACTGCGCTGATCTTCAATGGATTTCTGTCCTATGTCCGCCAGTGGAGTACAATTACGACGGAAGACATCGCTTTTCTATTGTGTAGGAGAAAATGGTGTTTACCTAGCTTCGTCGTAGCAAGACGTAGAAGGCAGCCTTCGTTACATTGCAGGACCAAGCCTGTGGAATTATTCGACATCCATGTACGCCATGGCAGAATAAGCGAGCTATTCGTTACCCGCATAATTAGCAGAGCGGTTGCGCGATGTGAGACAAGTCGAACAAGCATCATATGCAGCACAGACCATGACCGTTAAGGTATCTCGTTCCGGCCGGACTAGTCGGGTACCTCAAAGAGAGCACCTCGAGATTACCTGGAACCTTTTTCGCCGTAGTGCGAGTATGGACTGTGGTAGACCACATCAATTGTGCATAATAAAATACAATAAATGATCCAGATCGACCTCTACATGTTACAGATGTGAAGCAGTAGAGAGAGAACACTGCACCCGGAACGGATACTTAGCTATCACATGTTTTACTGCAGCGAGTACTTACGTAAGAATTACGTGTGCACAAAAGGATCTCATATACAGTTGACTTTGTACTTTTTGTTCACCTTTCCCAAACATGGTCAAGTGGCGGCGTAAAGCGAAGCAGAATACTATATCGGTAAGCAAGTTATCGCTGCCGGTTTTCAAAAGGGATGCAAAGGAGAAGACGAAGAAAAATCATGACAACAATTTGGACATTGCAACCGCCGAAGTCAACAGACAATCGGCCTTTGGTGTCATGCTGCACTCCATTATCCAATCTACGAAAACCATTCCCAATCTAAACAAGTCTGAAAAGGAGACACAAAAGGAGAAGCAAAAGATCGCAAATGCACTGAAAAAGAAGAAGAACGAGCTGATGAAGAGCAAACGTGTCCCGAGAGGAACATGGGACTTGGCGGACAAATTGGGTAAAGTACCTCGCGGCACCACGAAAAGGACCCTTCGCAATACGAGCAATTCGGAAAAGTGGAATAAGTATGTCAGCGACCACTTCGATGAAGTGGCATCGTCGATAGAAATACAGACAAAGGCGAAGGACAACGGAATGAAGTTATACGAGCGTACCTGTAGCATTCGCTTACAGAAGCTATTACGGAACGATCTTCCCGAGGACCTGTTCAATATTTTCAACGAAAGACTGAGCTCGACCGCAATTGATATCACCAATGACACGGCAGAACTGGCTGCAATCGTCAGAGCAACTATGCTTAAATTTGTTACACTTGGAGAGGACAACTTCGACCTGTTAGCCTTGGTGCCCCGGGAAGCGCTGAGAGACAGGTCACTACTTGATGTTAATGGACGTTTACACATATCCCCCCTACATATTTCTCTGACGATGATGAAGACTATGCAAAACTCTTCAGCCAAGAACACATACAGTTCATCCATCAAAAATATTTGGGCCATAACAACACCAATACGAGCCAAAATCACCCACTTTGGACACAACTGAATCTGGATCGTTTTCGTGACGTACCAAAGGCACCGATGGGCCTATCGAGCACTGTCAACTGCGCGGTTCAAAGTTTCGCACGAAATGTAAACCAAATGTGGAACGGATCGATTATCAGTAAGGCAGTCGAGTATTTGGTACGTATTTTATTACGACTGCTTCTTGCTCCAGAGGGAAGCTAGTCACCGTCAACTTGTGCAAAAGCTGTCATCCGAGAAGAAGTTGAAAAAGGAAAAGAATGCAGCGATAAAAGCAAAGGATCGCGATAGCCAACGTCGCCTGCTCTACAAGGAAAAGAAATTTTACCAGAAGTGTGAAGACCGGTTACCTCAAGCTAAAGATGATGACGAATACCAGAAATGGCGGAAAAGGTGCTACGAATCACAAAAACGTCTGCAAAGGATTGAGGAACAGTGGGAAGCGCGGTTAAGACGGACGCAGGGACTGACGATGGCAAGTATGCATCATGCTTAAAAACCACAGGATTCTAACCATTGAAGCTATCTTGCAGAATGCTCCATTTGCCGAAAAGCCTGAAACGATGAACGTGCTTCATGACACTACGTCAGACAAAAATGAAAAACAAAATGATGAGGACATCGAAATGCTCGACGATAGCATGTCGGAGAAGAATGAAGACGACGACGAGGAAGAAGTAAGCAGTTGTGTGTCCAATAAGATTGCTATTTACTGAGCTGTATATGTATGCTAGGCATGTCGTGCTGAGCAGTTGTTGGACGCAGGCGTCAGCGAAGATGCTGTCATGGAAGTTCTTGCTTCAGTATTTGACACTCACGAAGAAGATACCGTTGAGTCGACGTCTAACCCGCGAAAGATGAGAAACGAGCCTTCCAGCAGCCGAATTAAACGGATAAAAACTTTAACGAAACATCTCCTCTTTCTCAAGGAAATAGATAATGATCTGAAAAGGGAGGATGTCGTTAAAGCCTGGAAAGGCGACAAAGATTTGGAAGAAAAGGAGATCGACGCTATTCTGCACATTACCAATAGTTTGCGTCCATATCTGGCGACGGCGAGCAAGAGATCGACTAAAATTATCGCGGACTATATACCTTTCGTTGCACTTGCCAACTGCATATTAAGAACAGTTGGATATCCATCGCTTGCTCGCGAGCTATTGCCATTAGTGTCGCCGTCAGAGATACATTCGCTTGATTTGGACGCTGTGGCAATATACGAAATTCTTGGTTCAAGGAACGGTGAACTTCAATTGTATGATGGTGATAACGAGCCAATCACCAAACCGCAGGACGCATTGGCCAACGAGCGTGCCGTTTTCGGGTCATTTTTTGACCTAGAGAAGGTTCACCGGTTCTGCAGCCAGAACGGACTGGACTTTTCGGACCGTGTCACTGTTACGCCCTTCGGGGTAGCCAGAGTGCATGGATACAGAAAGCACAGTCTGCAGACCTCAACTTCTGCCTATGAGCAGCGAAAAAGATCTCCAATCAAATCCGCAAATGCAACGCACTGCAACGTGGCCGTTGACGATGACGGTTTGGAAAAAGAACTCAAGCAGCTGGGTGAAAAGATCGAGCAGTTAGAGGCTCAGAAAAAGGTTATTGCAAAAGAGAAAAAGGCAGCAGAGAAAGAACTGAATGCGGCGAAAGCGAAGATAACCACTGGTCGGGGAAAACTCAAAACAGCTCACACGATCTCGCGCGATCGCTGTAAACGCTGAAAATAACAACAAGTTGCAATTAAAGGACACTCGGATGACCCTGCGGTCACTGAAAAGTCATTATGCTGCTTTGGCCAAAAAGGAGTCGACAGCCTCCCATTCCTCGCAAGACGACTCGAATAAAAGGACCGAAGTTCCTCCTACTATACCCACGTTGACATCATACAGTTGTGAAGATTACACTGAAAAGATCGACATATCAAAATTGAAGGCCGAAGCAGATGACGAGAAGAGACTGTTTGTGTTTAGTGGCACAGACTATGGCTTACGAACCATGGCTACAACTGTACCATTGACGATTGATCGATATGAATATCACATGAAACTCTACGATCATTTCAGCGCATTAACAATTGACGATAACTGCGCAGATTACATGGCAACACATATACAAGGTACAGACAGAAATCCGGAAAAAGTACGCGATGCTTCCAATCCCCAAGCCTTATAAGATCACAGCCCAAGAGCTAAACAAACTGTCTGGCTCGAACGAGATAGCGAGGCTGCGCCAGAAAAGGAAGCAAACGAACACACAAGTGGTAGACACAGAGAAAACGTTACAGGAGCACTCATTCAGCTCTGCTTTTTCAGCGGAGGAAGTTGCGAAATGCCAGAGAGTATGTGATATTTATTTCAACTGAGCTCTTCTAACATACAAGCCTAGGTTGCTCGCGAATCTCGAGAGATATTGAGAGGTTTTTATCATTCACCCAGAGCGGAACGGGATAAGTGGAGCCAGGAACTTAGGACGAAAAAGGCGTACAAGCAAGTCGCAGCGGACGAACGTCGATACATCCAGGATGCAGCTCAGTCGCGCCGCAGCGTGCCGGTCATGTTGACCGGGACGCAAGGTACCTGTGTAAGTTCAGTATTGAAGGGCCATCAGAGGAGAGGAGGAACGAAGATTAGAAGCGATCATCGTCAGCATGCTGTGGTTTCAATGACGAATGAATTCCGAAGTTCCCAGACTTGCATGGCTTGCTTCGGACCTGTAATGCGACCAAAATCCAGAATTGGTGGCAAGAAAACCAGGAAATCGATTAACGGCGCATCCCTTTGCATGAATATCGAATGCCCACTGTATCGGGCAGGGAGATCAACGCAAAACAGGGACACTCAAGCTGCTGTATGTATCGCGCTGGCGGGTGCCAGCCTCTTGTTGACGGGCAAGACCTTGGCACCATTTTCACGAAATTCAGCCACCCTGACGATGCTGAATAAAAGCAATACCCCCCACACCGGTAATTGTCATAACCTATTTGATACTTACTAGTGGATCCTTACAATGTATGGTTGAAAGCTCCAGGTGCTGTGGCGGCATCTGCCGCAGTGGCAGACATACAACACGTCGTTCCGAGTGGATGACCTCGTAAGTGTCAATCCTTTAGTTGAATGAACCGGTTTGTTAAGCTTTCTTTTCTTATAGTATTGGTAAGCAATGATACGAATAACAGCGTAACGAAATATTCAACAATTTCTCTGTTGACGCTGGCTGGGCTCGCCCTTTGCGTCGGCCGGGGGGGGGGTTCGAGTTTGCACCACATGTGAGTGTGCAAATCTTGTTGCCATTTATCTAAACAGTTGTTATTGATCGCGCAATCTTCTTTCTTCCAGAGTGCAAGTTTCGTACCTGGGTCGATGCAAATGGCTTGTCCCACCAAGCGTAAACATTTTGTTGATATACAGTATCACGGTCAATTCTTGATTGATATGAAAATGAAGGTGCATTTCGTATCCGCTGTCACAGTGGGACGTAAGACGCAACTGTCGTACATTTCATCATTTGCACGTTTCTTTCCTGTTTTACAACATCCAAATGCGATTTACTGAAAGAAACTTACGAAGGATTCAATCCACCGTACTCAAACGAAGAGTTAACAAGAGAGGACGGTGTTTATCTGTACATTCAAGATCAAGAACGCATCCGCCGTTCAGGTTACGCAAGCGGATCGGCGCCGCAAAATACAATCTTTCCGGAAAGTAGTTGTCGCATTCTTCGCAAGTGTGA
>JSYX01000592.1:0-22083 GCA_000787465.1 Thermomucor indicae-seudaticae | reverse complement strand
GTACTAACAAGTCGCTTGTCTCCTTGTCGAAGTCCACTGATCAGCACCGGGCCTCGACCCCGGTTTTTGCAACACCCGGACTTTTCGCGACAGATTTTGGGTAATCAAGCCGTTGCGGAGAGCGGGGGTTCACTGTACTAGGTTAATCAGCCACGATCGGACTTACGGAATCCTCGCTCCGTGACACGTCTGTTACAAGTGCTCTGCTCGGTGTTTTCCCATTTATATTTACGTCTTCGGTCACCCACTTCTTGCTGCGCTTGTGGTCCGATGTCGTCACTATGCATTTGTTTATGTTTATCCTGCCTCTGAGACCTTTGGTCGCCGTCAAGTCGGTCTCATGACTGCTTGTCACATCATCATGCTCGATTTCCCTTACTGGAATCCCATTGTTAACGTTGCGCTCGTCGGTGGTTGCGCTTTCGCGTATCTGGACATCGAAAGGTAAATTTACAACTCTCCTATGGAATAGAAGCTTTTCATTGACCGTTACATTGGGACATTCAACATTGATGATGACCTCGCTATTATTTTTTTGCTTGTTTAGATGTCGCAGTTTGACGGGTCGGGTCGGGTCAGCTCAATATAAAATTGCAATAGACAATTACATGTCAATTCCACACTTCGTGGAATTTTCATGGTGTATATTACAGGAAATAGAGAATTTCAAGTTCTTTATAGTATGTTTACGATTAATGATGAGACCAAGAATAAGTGAACGCATTAATTCAATGATGTATGCAGTGGCATTGCGTGCTGCTGCGGGTGCTGATTGATGAATGGGGGTCGCAATCTAACGGGTCGGGTTGGGTCGGTTCAGAAGGTTGATACGGGATGTACTGGGAGTCAGGTTGCGACCCCTATGCTTGTTATTTCCGCTTTTCAGTGTTTCTCGCTAGTCTCAGGCATTATCAACGAAATTTATAGAGAACATATCTGAATAGGCGGTGCCTGCGTATTAAGAAACCATCAAGCAAAAGGGTGTGAGTAGATTTATTCCATGTGTATGCTCCCCCATAAGTTGATGGTGCAGTATAGTGCCCAGCCGTGTATATCCCGTCAATAGATATGATATTCATGTGAAACGTGAAAGTCGACATATGCAATCATTTTCTTTAATCTCACAGAATCTTTTTACGTTTTCTTTTTCATTCTTTTCTGCACTATATTATTTTCACGCTCCAAACGGTCGCAAAACTCTTTGAAGCGCTCAATGAACCTAACCATATTATCGTGAAATGATGATAGTACCCAAGTTATTTGGACTGTGGTGTGCGCCGGGTCTAATTAATGTCAACCCATCAGTGGGCCCTGTCAACGCATTATGTCAAAAGCAAGCATCAATAGACCTGTTGCCCACAATAAGTGCATTGGACTTAAGAATGCTAGCAGACTAATACAACGGTTTATTAAAGGTACACTCTGGTTCGTACTAACGAGACTCGTATCATAGCTTCCGCCTCGCCGAAACCACAATATGGCATGCCATAATGGATCTTTATTTTCCCTTGCCACCTTGAGTTTGCTTGAAATCTGTTCTACTTACAGCTAACTTGCTTGCCCATTCAAAAGTGTATCACGTTGCATTATATTACGTCTTTAAGTGTATACTTTAATCTGTCATCGCACCATTTGCCTTGCAAACAACGCCAATCATCAAACGCTACTGAGAGCTACACAACTGTTGCAAATCTGCATACAAGCAGTCGGGCTCCATTTCAACCTCTCCGTCAACCCCCCCCCTTGGATCCCAACAACCCAGAGTTTAACACCCGCATCCACACCCACATTCGCAAAGCTGAAGTGTCTATCGGCTCTGCAAAAGGGCGCGACGGGACTATGACTTCCGAGCTATTTCCGAATTGTCAGTCCCCCCATCGTCCTTCTTTGGGTGGAGAGGTCCAAACTAAAGCCGTTGTACTGTAAAATATTAATGTGCAAAATGGTCACGCGTTTTATTATACAAACAATGACAAATCTAGTTCTAGTTATACTGCTTTCATTCAGAATCCTTCGCCTAGTTGCCGTATATCTCTCTACCGTGTTGTTTGATGCCGGTTCGTAAACTCGGATGAAAAATCTTCGTTTCCAAGCAGATTGTAAGGATGCTCTAAGACATGTGGACCCGAGATAAAAGTAAATTACACTAAGTGGCGTTGAAGCTGTTGTCCTTCTTCAGCCATGCGAACAACGGTGCTTTCCATTCCCGAGAGAGGTTCTATCAACTTCGTTAGGTTGTGTACACGGTCGTATAGATGTTTGAATGCTAATGCACTGGCTACCAAAAGTACACCAAGACAAACGATAACCACAAGCATCCAGAGGCTGGTGTAATACATGATATCATCATCGTCATCCATCGTGTACAGAAGGAAGAGCTGTACATTAAGGTCGCTAAGCAGACCGATTCCGAAGGCTGCAGTAAGTGCCCTGAAAAAGAGACGAAAGTAGCTTGAAACCTTCCAAAAGCCATCCCATTGTAATCTGATCGTATCTGGGCTGAGCATCGCGGCACCGGAAACGGCTATACGGCGAGCGACATAGAACATGAAGGGTCTCAGAACATGTTTGCGCCATCGGAGTGGAAGAAGTGTCAGTATAAGCATAAGTCCCATGGAAGACGTCAGGGCCGACTCCCGAAGTAGAGAGAGTCTTGGATCGGATACGCCGATCAATGCGAGCACGACAGACGCCGCCACCGCAAAACCAAGAAATATCAGCAAGCTCGTCATTTCGACTTCTCGATCATGGAGACTCGTGTACAACACCACAGCCGCAGGGGTCCCGCCGGCCAGAACCAGTGCAAGCAACGGGGACGTGAAATTCCGCAAGATACAGTATAGAACGAAGGGTAGCACGAGCTCGAAAAGCGTCCGCAGCGCCAGGTGCAGGAAGGCGCGTATGATTAACCGTCGAGAAGGAATTGAGGCCTGCACATACGCCGGTACTTCGTTAACAGTGTGGTACAGTGAGCTGCCAATGCTGCGGCTGGTATCAGCAGCGCCCGCAAGCAATGGTGTCGTTGACGTAGGAGAAATCGACGTCGGAACGCTAGCAATGTTCTTCAAAAAGCCCATTTCGAGCAGATGAGGTTTGCTCTGAAAGAGATGCTCGCGCTGTCAAACAGTAATGCACTCGTAATGCAATCATGGTTTGCTTCGGAGCCGAAATGGATGGTTCCTGACATTTGTCTTGCAGTTGAGGTTGAACAACAGGTGAAACGGAAACCTAAAATGCGCTGCTCGCCGATCTCGATCTCAGCTTTTATCCACCAGGAAAGAATAAATTCACGGTCGTCGTCACCCTCGGTGTAATACAGTGAATCCCTCAAGCTTTTGGCGTGGATCTTGAATAATATTGGCGCATTCTTTCAAATGCATTCAGCGGGTTTGTTCTATTTCATTTGGCTGATCTTCTGGACAGCTTGACGCAACTTTGAAAGTTATTGGCGGTTCTCATTTTGCGTCTTAGCAAACACATGGGCGGATAATGTTTCTTGAAGATGCGTTGATAGTTAGAAAGGTTTTGATGCTTTCTATATCAGGGGACATCTTGTCGCCCTTGTCGACCGTGCTGGTTTTGATATAAGTACCGCTTGCAGGAAAGACCTATCTGAAGGAGAACGTGTTTACGAAGGCTGGACTCAAAGAAGTTGAAAAGTATCGTATCAAACGTCTGCCGTCGCTTTCAGAACGCTTCGACTTTTATCCTGATCTTCAACAGTACCTCACACGGGGCCCATGTTATGCTGCTGTATTGGAGCGTGTGGACGGAATCCAAGGCTGGAGGTGTCCGGTGAAACCTACCGATCCAACAATCGCACGACGGGTTGCAGCCTATTCCATCCGAGCAAAGATTGGGAGTTCCATGCAAGAAAATGATATTCATGCTAGTGCTGAAAGGACCCTCAGGACAGTGAGCAGTTCGCCCAGATTACTAAAGCTAACAGTGCGGATTTTCCCTCAAAGATATGGTCAGAGTGCCTGAGTTGCCTTTATGCAGAATAAGAGGTGGTTAAACGATTAATGAAATTACTTCTGGAATACGACAGGCTAAGTCTGTAATGGAGGATGAGTTACAATATTAATGAGGAGGTGAGCATTTAATCGAGCTGGTCAGCGCTTCCGCAGCAGAACCAGAATCCTTTCTTTTTCTTTTTCCGTTTATCTTGCGTAGGACCAGGACGATTGGCGGCAGGAGTGGCGGCAGATTGCTGTGCAGATGGCTCGGTTTGGCCGCGCTCTGTTTTCGGCTCTGTCCCTGCTGCTGCCCCAGCACCTGCAGCTGTAGCGCTGCCCGCGGCTGCTCCTGAGGTCGCGGCTTCGTGCTGCTCTTCCGTTTGACCTTCGGGAGTTGTTGTTGTAATTATAGGCGGCTCCTTATTATTGACAGATGACGCGCCTCCTACGGTCCCATTCGTCACTCCAGCAGTTGATGAACCTCTCAGCGACCGTATCGATGCGTCTGGATCAGCAGCATTACTCTGCCTGCCTTTGCAATAAGTCTTCAAGATGGCAGCAAAATTCTCCGCTTGATTCTTTGCTATTGCCAGTTCCGTAGCACTTGGCTCGCGGGATCCATCGCCGTTCGTAATCGTGCCTGCACCGTATGCCGAACCGCCAATGACCTCGTCGTTGCTGAACATGGATGCATTCGCGAATCCAAACGGAACATACATCAAACCATGGTGAGCAAAATAAGTCACCGCATTCAATGCTGTCGTTTCCTGTCCACCATGTTGTGAGGCAGTGGAAAAGAACGTTGCGACAAATTTCCCCGCTAAAGAGCCTTTCGCCCATAACTGGCCCGTGGAATCCAATAAACTTGATGGATAAAAAGGAAAATATACGTAAAAATGATGGACAGTCAAAGATGCACGCACGGCGCAACTTACGCTTTCATTTGGGCTGGGAAGATTCCAAACCGCGTTGGAATACCAAAGAAGAGACCATCCGCTTCAACGAGTTGGCTGGCTTCGATGATCGGTAAATCAGGTTTGGCTGGCGCATGCATTTTCTCAAGCACTTGTTCGGATAAGGTTTCTGGGACTTGGAAAATCTGGGCATCGATGCCGCTTTGCTCTAAGCCTACATATGAAGTTTTTGAGTTCAAGTCTATTCATTTACAGGTCGCTAATTGCCAACCGTCACGTATGGCCAACGAAAGCTTGTAGATGTGATGATAAAGAGTGTATATGACAATGTAGACTTTTGGTTTACGCGCTGGTTCTGCCATCGCGACGGGCAGGGTGAGAGGGAAACAAGGAAATTTTGGAAAGAAAGGAATGATGCGCCCAGCTAACAAACTGAAACTTTCTCAATTGACCGTGTGCGCTGTCATTCCCAGCGAACCAATACCCTAGGCTATGCAGCTCGTTTTCTGCTACCACCGGAAAATTCTTCTGCTGGACCCATGTCAAATTGAAATACTGTCTGCAAAGTTTGTCGAGCTTCTTAACCTTCTTTTGTTCACCTACCATATTACAATGGCTGGAACCGTATACATTGTGATCTATACACTATATCATCATATATATAAGCTTGCGCTTGAGATCCAAAAGGGGCTCGAGAGCACAGGCGCCAAAACCAAGATCTTCCAAGGTATTATCACCGGTTGTCTCTTTCTCGTTCAGCGTCCATCTGATCATACACAATTAGTATCTGAAACTCTTTCGGATGAGGTTCTTCAAAAGATGCATGCTCCTGCAAAACCGAATTTGCCAGTTATCACCGTTGAGGAGTTGACAGAACCTGATGGCATTATCTTTGGTATGCCCACTCGGTAAGGTTCATCGAGCGCCTCTCCCAACCCTTTTTGAACATATGTTTTACACTGAATCCTCTTTATGCAGATTTGGTACGATGCCTGCCCAGATGAAAGCGTAAAGTGTCCATTCATTATATTCGATTTGAGTCGGCACTGACGAGAAAATTTTCCGAATCTGTTATAGACTGCTGGATGCTACTGGAAAGCTTTGGGCTACAGGCGCGCTTTCTGGCAAGTTTGCCGGCACCTTCTTCTGTACCGCATCACAACATGGTGGTCAAGAGACAACCGCTCTCACGACTGTTACGTACTTTGCTCATCATGGGATGATCTATGTCCCATTTGGATTCGCGCATACTGCTCTTTTTGATAATTCTGAGGTCGTTGGTGGTTCCGCCTATGGCGCAGGCACAATTTCGTATGTTGTATGGAAGATGGGAGCAAGGAAGGAGCCTAGAAGGAATGACTGATCTCCATATCAATAGCAACGGCGACGGTTCACGACAACCGACAGAGAAAGAGTTGGCTATTGCAAAGGCTCAAGGCGAAAACTTTGGAAAAGTCGTGAATACTTACATGGCCGGCAAATCCGCATGACTCGAGGCATCTCGTTTATAGATCCTTCTGTATATGTCCTAACCAGAATAGTCAAAGTAATAAAGCTGCTTTATTTCGGGATTTTTCAGAGATCCCCGGTTGATCCATTTTAAGATTGTGTGTGCATCCAGACGAAGGTTGAGCTGTCTACCGCTATTACAATGAATGCCCTATCCGGCAGGAAGGATACGGCTGTTAACGACATCAATCAGAAACGTCTTCGAAAGTCCTTAACGCCATTAACTTCGTCCTTTTCCGCAAAGAGATCCATCAACGACACGTCGATTACGAATCAAACCCTTGATGAGGCTTCATGGCAGCACGTTCGAAGCTTGCTGACGACATGGTTGCAACATTCGGAGTACTCCGAATCCTTGTTGGCTGTTCTTATGCCTATCTTGCAGCGAGTGGTTGGAATCTGGGAAACAGCTTGCGAACCGCAGTTTTCTTGCAGTGCAACCTTGAAAGAGACGCCCGAAACGCCAAATGGTAGGCTCGACCATTCCCGACAGTCTTCGCCATATGATACCCTATTTTTGGAAGTCCTTGAATCCAACACGGTTGAGGAATCACGCTTTTTGCCCGAGGCTAAACATGGAGACGCGTTGGGCACTTTGATTGCAAGTATGACAAGAGAGATTGTCAATAAGAGATGTGTAATGGCCGGTCGTATCTTATTCTGACTATTCCTCTGTTATTTCTAGACGAGCTCGGAGAGACATGGTGTCGTCCATGGCCGAAGAGTCTACAGGGAGGGACTATTCGCATATACGGCATTCCTCTTGGTTACGAAACTGAAATATTGACCAAAGTGATCGCTGCCTCTGTCTATACTTTGTGGTCCCTCTGGCTCGAAAACCGTGTTATGCGGGACTATAATATCTTGGCGTTACCTCCAAAGGAACCCGTTCAAACTGTATCATATACCTCCGCTCGAAGTTTGCTGCGTTGGTTACTGGGAGGAAAAGAACCGATTGCATCGAAACAGAGCGATACGACCCGGGCCAGTAAAAGGAGGTTTTCAGCAATATCAGAAAAGGTAGAGGGAATCAAGCGTCGAGCATCCTCGACAATGCTACTTGGGAAACATAAAGCTGAACCCGAAATCGCCACCCATCTTGGACTTGATGATCCACACCGTTTCGCTAAACTACGCAAATCCTTCGAGGAGGCACTTGTTTCTTCTTCACCTTATTGCCGATATCCAGCACCTCGCTTGCTCACTCGATTGCATGATGAAGAAATTGGCTTTGATACGATTCGCTCGTTTGCTGCAAGTCTTCCTCCAAGCGCCGGCAGAAGAGATCCTGCACCAGTCTCTATCGCTGCGTGTTCGAGAATGAGCATAGCACGCCGGGCTTCGTCATTGATGTCGTTAATGAATCTTAACAGGAAAGGTATCGGCGATGATGCCTTCAAAGACGCGTCGACGAGCGCATGGATACCTCAATCTATTGCTGCGTACTCGCCATTGCGGATGCCCGGTCATATCTGCGACGCAAAGATTGGCCTGAATTATCTTGTCTTGGATAACACCTCTGTGGAAAGCTACTTGAAGCATCAAAGCATCACAGTAAGCTATTCATTCTACCCGATAGGCTGCCCTCAGCAACCCTGTGTCGGCCCTACACTCTGCAAGCTCAGTTATTTCCGATCAGGGAACAAAGGAGCAGATTTAATCACTGATTCGGACAAGCCCCTGGGTGAGGCTATTTTGCGCTGGTGTCAGGAAGCCGACCAGCCTTGTAAGCAGAGGCTGCAGCAAAAGATGGAAGAAGCACTTCCCTCCAAAACAAGCTCTCCGGCATCACTTGGTTCTACCACCTTAGATCGTAAGCAAAAAGCTCGCAGCGCAAATGACTTAACAGAGAAGAGCTCTAGTTCCGAGTTATCATCCGAGGTCACAGCTAAGGTCGATAATCAACAATTAAAGACAGTTCATGGATGCGATCAGCCTTTCAAGGATCACGTTCTTTGCTTCGCTCATGGTACGGGGAGGATCAGCATTTACATAAACGCGGAGGAAAGTGATACAACAAGAAACGACCGGCAACAGAACAATCTTAAGGAGATTGAAGCTTGGATGGTCTGCTCTATATGCGAAGCAACTACCGAAAAGACGATACTGTCGCCTGAGACATACCACTACTCGTTGGCTAAATATTTAGAGCTCATTTTCTACGATACACACTTTCTGCCTCCTTCCGTGCTTTGTTCGCACGCCACTTCCAAATCTACTATCGTTCGATGTTTCCGACCTCGCGGACTGGGGTCAGGAGTAACGGTTAAGATGGCTTATGAAGACTCTGCCGTGTATGAGCTTCGAATGCCTCGGTTACAGGTCGCGCCAGACAATAACCACGAGCCAGTCGAGGAAAAAGACGACAGAGGAAGTGTCAGCACGAGAACTTTGATGCAATGGCAAAATCAGCTGCAACAAGACCTCGATGGATGCTTTACTGCTATCTCGACGCACATTGGTTTACTAGAACAATATATCAGGGCAGAAATCCGACGCGAAATGCGGGCGCACGCATCAACTGAGACATTTGATCATCAACATTTACGTGAAAAGACCCGTACCATGGAGCATGAGTTGACCCTTCTTCGACAATCCTTGCTTGAAAAGGAACGCAAGCAGATGACAGACAGCTTGAAGGATACACCACTGGATAGCTTGAACGATTTCCGTCGTCTGTTTGCCGCGAGAGCGCCGATAATACTCTCGGAACTTTCACAATGGCAGCAACATTGGTGCCAGGAGTTGGTAGAAGAATGTGCCTGGGATCCGCCTGATTATGTAAGGTACAAGATGGTTACATCGATCTTCGAAAGTAAGTTATTTAGCTAATACGCTTACTTAAGGTCGGACAAGGTGCACTGTTTCCCGGGCTCGAGTGTTGTCGTTCGAGAGGACGAGCCATCATCCATCATTGCCTACACGCTAAGGTAACTACCTGTATTTTTGCACTTTTGCATGAACACGCAAGTTAATTATGACATATCAGTTCGAAAGAATACTTGGATGAACTGCGGCAAAGCGGAGCGGAAGGTATAGCTGGTGACGAACCAAAGGCTAGTGCTGACGTACCAAAGACGTCCGATGAGAGCTATGCCTCCAAAGAAGAAGCAGGAAAAAAGAAACCATATCCTAATATTGTTGACGGTTATTACTCGATGGTGAAGCGCAAATACATTGTACCGTCTACTGGAGCTTCCAGCGAGGCACCATCGTTCCGGAGCATGGTACTGGAGACTGTCAAGACGAACGCCAGCGAACTTCGCTATTATCAGCAGCGTCGCTGGCAGGATATCAAAGGACGATGGTACAGTAAGGCACACAAACCCAGTGCCGGCGACAGGAGTCCCCTTTTGGGGCACTTCTCATGGTGGGAGAAGCCCCATGATAAAACTCGTCTGAAAAGCCAGACAAGTGAGCGAGTAATTTCTGGCGAAACTATGCTACAGCACGACATCATGACGGAAGTCAAGACTTCTTCATATTACCACATGCCGTCAGATAGCAAGGGGAAGCAAGACATGTCTCCCGAAAACAACAACGAGAAACCACTACCTGCATTGAATGGAAGAACTGATACCCGTGAGGCTGTCAGCCCTCACATTAAACATAGTACGTATTTCATGGTCTTTGGGATGTTGACAAAGGTTAATGTGTGCCCAGAGTATACCCATAACGATATTGAATTTACTTGCATTGTATACTACGCCTCTGAATTTGAGGCACTTCGTCGACAAAGCGGAATCGACCAGCTCATGGTTCCATCCCTCACGCGCTGTTCAGCATGGAAAACGACAGGTGGCAAAAGCAAAAGCCACTTTTATAGGTCACAAGGTAAAATTCGCCACTTTGTAAGATCCACTCAAGCTTACGCCTCTGATATCCTGGACAGATAGTAGGCTGGTAATTAAAGAAATGGTGAATGCCTGGAATAATGTCGAAAAAGAGTCTATATTGAAGTTCGCGCCAAAATATTTCGAACACATGAAAAAGTCAGTTGAGGTAACCTGTTATGAACGAAAGATATGCAGATACGGAGGACGAGAGTTGGTCTAACCTAGGCGATAGACTCCCAGTATACTTGCTAAGATCTTTGGTTTTTACACCATACGGATGCGGAACGTGACAAACAATCGCGTGCTGTTAGATCTTGATGTGCTAGTAATGGAACATCTTTTCTATGGGACCGGTCCAACGATCGCCAGGGTACGGTAACGCAAAAAAGGTAATCAATACCTCCCTGTAGTTCGATGCTAAACTCGGGTTTGAAAAAAGGTTTTTGACCTGAAGGGACTCCGGAATCGCCATGTCGAAGAATACCAGATGCAGGCACGAAAAAGTGACACGACTTTGTGGGACGGAGATTGGCTCCAAGGTAACACGAGCGGCAAAACGTGGCATACATGCTCAATACAATAACAATAATGAACTCCAGAATATCGATTGGCGCTTCCAGTCCATGAGCAGTCCAAAGCATTGGTAGAAGCTTCTATCAAGAATGACACTGAATTCTTGGCAAAAGGAAATATTATGGACTATTCGCTGCTCGTAGGGCTGGATCTTGATAGGAAAGAGTTGACGGTCGGGATTGTGGGTCAGTTATTTTCGGTCAAGTAGACAAAATGGAAAAGAACTGACCCTGGATGTATTATTAATAGATTTCATCGGTGCCTATACATGGTACAAGAAGGTCGAATCCAAGAGCAAGTCTACACTGCGTCCGCATAAAGAGGTAACCGTGGTGCCGCCGGAGCAGTATAGGTGGCGCTTTTGTCGTATGATTGAAGACTATTTCGTGGCTGTTCCAGGTATCTATCGACTGGAAGCTAGGGACCTTTCTTGATTGTTTTTTAACGTGTTCTCTATAGGCAAATTCGATAAAATCCCGGAAAGCCATATACAACCAAGCGCGTTGATCACCTAGTACATTAATGTAAGGGTACGACATCGTAATATATGGGAAAGTCGTCTTTACAGTCGCAACGGACACGGCCTGTGTCTGTCTTTCGTGCCATCTATTAGTCGGCTGAAGGATGGTGAATCAAATGTTTCTCTGTACTGCAATTGTAGCAGGTCAGGATTCTGCGATTTGCGACAGTTGTTCCAAAATATTCTCGAGATTTTCATCAATTTGTCCAAAGTCGGAAGCGTTGTAAATGTGTGCAAAGATTCGATCGAAGAAGGGAACTCCAGAGCTCCGATTTCCACGAAGCTATACAGCGCATCATACAAATGCTTCATAACGTAAAAGGTCACCCTCATCCCTAGGGAATGGGAATGAGACACCATTTTCATGACGGAAAAGAGATGGAGTCTTACCGTGCACTTGAAAGGCTAGCACTCCGTCCATTGCATTTTCATCAATTGTACTCTTGCTGAAAACTCCAAGTCGCAGAAGATCTAGACATATCGCATTTTTATCCGGATTAGGTTCAGCCAACTTGACTTCACCAAATCCCAAGCTTTCTTCGTAATCCAACTGCACCACTTTCGATATCACTGCGTCCGGACGCTTTCTGGTGAAGGTTGTATTCTCGCGCACTTTCTTGTTTGTCCAACGCAGACAAACAGACCTAGCCGGATCGGCAACCATAGCACTCATGATGGGATCGATAAACAAGCTCCAAAGTTCTGTCTCACCCATTCAAGATGTATCCATAATGTCGACGTTTGGAAGCTTCTGGATTCTACGGTTTATGGATTTAGACAGATTTAGACAAAGATGTGTCAATAAATAAGAAAATTCACGGCAATCTTACGCATTTGAGATCCCATCCAAAACGCATGCCTCGTAATACTGTATGTTACCACTACAGGCGAGGGCAAGCAGGCGAGATCTCGCAATTTTTCGTTTTTTTGAATTCTGCAGTTCTTCGGAAGCTGTCAGTGACATGGACAAGTCTGCAGCTATGCTTGCAATTTCCGACGATATCCCGCTCGAAAAAATGGTAGGTTCAGGATCGAGCTGAAGCATGACTTGATTGTACATGGATCGCAATAAGTCATCGCCAAATACTTCTCGTGTCAACCGTCCGTATTGAGCAGGCTTCAACATTAGGATATGTAACAAACTAATTATCTCGTGTAGTTACGATTCGATTTGTAATCCAGTTCCGATTGTGCTTATTTGAAGCGCACGGTGCTTACAATTCTGGAAAAATGTCGATACTTCTTGCCCCTCTAACTTCCATGAATATTCAGGTCGCGGTGGAAGACCGATGTCAACACCATTTTTCCGCGGTAACTGCAAGACTAACGGTAATGGGTCGTCATTGAAAGGATTACTATTGTCAAAATCTGTATCAGGCGAGGGTGTCCGCATTCCCGCAGCACGCCACAAGCTTCTGTGTTCGGTTTCACCTTGCTGATATGTCTCTGAGGGGCTTAAAGGCTCAGTTTCAGGATTTGGCTTCATCCGTTTCTTCAGTCTGCCTTCGTTGTCGCCGCTTGTAGTATTATCTTCTAGCTGCGACAGATTAGGAGAACACAATCTAGATCACTGCTAAGATATTCCACTAATACCTTATATGCATGATCGAGAAGTTTTTTCATTTCTTTTAGCAGCCTTATTAAGCAACTTCATACTGGAAGAATCATGGTTACGTTTGGTTTCGATCTATGACGAGAAAATCGCAATGCATCAGTACGTTCCATGCTTTTGAGCTTTTGAGAACATAACTAGCAAGGTTACCGAATTCCAAATATCTTGCCAAATGGAATGATGGCACGTAGTGCTAATTTAATCCGTGAACCATTTGTATGTCAGCTGTCCTCGAAGACGCTTACTCTACAACGATTTTGGTTTCTTCTTCACACACGAATTCATCCCTAAAAGCTTTCGTCCAGTAGGCTGCGAATCCTGTCCAATCGGCATATCGTTTGGAAAGAGCTATGATTAACGCTGAGTGTTCCTGAACAAAAAGACTGAGATTGGAGGGATAATGCCGTTTGACATGTTCTTTAATTGCTGTACACAATCAGTAAATTATTAGAAAAGCATTCGCATAGGCTTATTGTTGTTACCGTTATTCCATTGATCTTTTTCATTGCGCATAGGACTATTGTTGTCGCCATTATTCCATTGACCGTTTTCTTTTTCCATTCTGATAGGATTACGCGTTGAAAGAAAGCTACGCTCTTGAAATGAACTTTTCCAAAGCCTAAACTTTTTATGCTCCGACACTAGCGTCCGTTTTCTTCACGATCGTGACGGACGAACATTAGGCAAGGATGGCGAAGGAGTCCGCTTCCATACCAACATTGCGCGCTGGTACATGAGTCTCACACCATCATACTGTTGGTAATGGGTTTCCATATCAGCATATTGTTGATACGTGGGGACTTATATCAGCATAGCGTTGGTACTGGGATGACGGTATCCAAACTTTGGAGCCCTGAGTGATGGCTAGCATCCCTGCGTCCGGGGGCGGGGAGTCATGCTGCCAGTAGCGCCGCCATCTTAATCTATTGTCTTCGAGTGCAGACTTACGTTGGCCACGTTGATTTTTAGCGAACCACTCTGTGCACTGCTGATTTTTCGGCGATCCCAATCCAGTTGGTACCATATCTGCAGTCTTTACTCGGTGAACTGAGTTATTGACTTAAAAACGGCAGCCAGTCGTCGGGACGTAGCTGACCCTACTAGGATGGTGCTAGATAGATGTATCAAACTGGCGCAAACGTTTAGCGTGAAAGTTATTTATTTAACACAAAAAGAGAAGCATTCATCGCAGAGCAAAATTAACGTGAGAGCAAAAAGAAGGCTTTCCGGTTGCAAATAGTCGGGAAAAATCCAACACATCTCTTGAAGATCACCTGTCCATGGCTGTATTCAACGAAGAGTCTGCAGTTCGGTTAAATTTTCGTCCTATTGGTTCGGTGAATGTCATTGGCAACGTTAGGCTTGTGCTACAGACACAATAAGGTTTGCTTATGCGATTTACAGTAAGCATTGGCTTGCACTAATATCTGAATGACTGCTAGACTTTAAGCATTTACGTTTTCGCAATGAAGGAAGTTTTCTTCATTTCTATTCGAAATGATTCTAATGGGTAATCTTTTCAGAGATACCGATAGTTTTAGTTGCTGGCATACTGTATCTTAGAAGGATATGAACTTTCGTCACTTTCAACTGGCTCAATCGGCGCCACTTAAATGTTCTTGTATCATTGCTAAAAATCGCTTCACAGTAATACCCATTACCTTTCAGAGTGGGCGAAATCGTGGAACGCTTGCCTTTTCTTTGTCCCTCCTGCCCGATTCGTGTGTGTGTTACTGAAACCGAATTGGAGGCAAAAAGTGGAACCAGGACATCGGGTCATGAAACCCTCTTGTCCACCATTGTGTTCCCGTTTTCTTTTTCTTCTACTTTCTTTTCCTCTTTTGTTCGCTTCGTCGACGCTGCACATGGTGTGCAAGCCATGTCGTCATTTCCAAAGATAATCTGTCGAGTCAGGGCGATCTATCCCTTTCATTCTGACGAACCGTCGTCTCTGAGCTTTGATAAGGACGATTACATTGACGTACTGGCTCAATTGGATTCTGGCTGGTGGGACGGCTGGTAGGAAACATTTGCTTGGATCGGCTAGAGTCCTGAAGACATCGTCAACTCAACAAAACCATTTTCAACAGGTGCGGTGGTTCTCGCGGCTGGTTTCCCAGCAATTACGTTGAAGTCGTCGAAGACAATCTAGATAGCGACAATGACGAACACTACCAACCTGCAGTGCAACAACAGCCTGCCGCAGCTGCACAGACCAACAATGTCTACCAACCTCTCCGCCACTCTGTGCACCGGCCCTTGTCCGTTATTCCTAATGCTGCCGTACCGGTTGACGACGTGGCTCTGACTTCGCCATTAGGAGCTGATCGATTTACAGCGCGACAACGACAAGAACGCAGGAAGTCGACCAGACAAACACGCAGCAGTCTCCGGTCTTCGTTAAGGACAACCAACAGTCGACCGTACTCGTTATCGCCACCCGCCACAATCCCAGGTTTCGGTTGGACGTCTAGCCCGGCCTTGAGTAACGACTGCTCGGACACCAGCTTGCATCGATCTGTGCTGCCCGACGGGTGGTCTCTTCAGGTCGCTGAAGATGGTACAACCTACTTCTATTACAATCACCGAACGGGTAAAATGCAATACGAGTTTCCTGGAGACCTGTCGGGTTCGGATGATGAATACGAAAGCCTGGATGAATTTGGAAGGCGTATGCACGGATCAATGGACAGCTATTCCGGTGACGAGTATAGTACATATCATGAAGCGCGTGAAAGCATGTCATATATTGAAACAAAGATGAACCGCTTGAGTATTGATTCGTTGCCTGCTAATGTCGAAGCTTCCGACACAGCGTTACCGGACAGCGGACAGGATGTAAGCTGCTAAAACTCGTTATATGCAAAGAACCAGGCAACTTATGTTATTACCATAGATCCTATCTCAATGGGTGGAGAGAGTCACTCCTCAAGGGCGTCCCTACTACTGTAATCTGATGACTCAGGAAACAACGTGGGATTATGATGAGATCGACAAAACTACTGGACGCTTGGTACGACTTTGATGTATCGATGGACAACGGTGGGTATGTAGCTAACGAATGATTTTGTACTGTAGAGAAATTCGCACCACACGGATTCCGAGGACGAAGCAAATGTAGACGCACGCAGAGTGTCATTTAAAGATCTACCTAATGATGACGAACCATATGACGATCATGAAGCGGCAGCGAACGCAAATATAGAGGAGAATATGTCTTGGGAAAAGATATCGAGCGACATTGCTACAGCAATTCATCGCTTAAACGCGGCAGCTCAGCGAGGAGACGTAGAAAGTTTCACAGCTGATTCATCAGCAGTCGTCGTAGTTATTCGCATGATGTTCTACGCCTCCAGATCTCTCGACAGGGATTCTGCGACCATGCAAGATCGCGCTTTTCATGCTCCTCAAAGGGCAGTCATGACATCCCTTTCAAAGTTGGTTCTGTCGGTGAAAACTGCGTCTGAGGGGTCAGCAATATCCCTGCAACCAGAGCTCCTCTACAAAGTTCAACGAGACGCTGGTGACGTTTTGGCTGCAGTGCGAAGTTTCGTGGCAGTGTGTCAAGAAAAGAACATCCAGATCGAGCAAGTTCAGCCGCAGCTTTTAGTCGACACAAAAAGCTCTGGATCGCAGAATCGGCATCATAAAAATGGTCTGCTAGTCAATGCTGCTTCGCCTACGCATGCACCGGGCAACGACGCTATAGATGACCGAAAAGGGAGCCTTGAAAGCAGTCAGGCACTAGGACAGAAGGCGAAATATGCTCTGAATCAAGATCTAATTGTCAGCTTACAGACGCATGCTAACCAAATTTACGGTTCGACTGACGCTGTCGTGAAAGCTTCCAAGTTTTTACAGTCGTTGGTAGTTAACGCAACTGACGATGTGGAGGACGTAGACGGCGAGCCGAACATCGGGAAAGCAAGGTCAAATGTAGTGTTATTGTTCCGGAATCTGTCGATGCAGATTGGACAGTATCTTACGATACTTGAAGACATCGACCTTGCAAGTATCGAAGGCGCAAAGATACCGTCTCTGGCCGATTATAGGGTTAATAAGCAGAACCTTTATAATTCTGTCGGTATTTTATTCAGTGCAGTCCAGTCCTTGAGCAATGAACGTAACGACATCAACCAGAGCGTGGCGGGTATTGAGAGTGCTACCCAAAATGTGGATAATACTATTGGCTCAATCCTCACGACTATTGAGGAAATGGTTGAACAGCGCAGACGGTGGTATATGCAATACAGCGCGCACGACAAGGATGCGCCGACATCGCCTGTATCACCATTCTCTCCTGGCGATGATAGCACGCAAGCAGATGATGAGTCAAGGACTATGGATGCCGGCTCTCCATTAATGGGTAACGAAAGACTGCGTAAGGGCCAGATTCGGTCGGCAGACGAACGATCCCCGGGATGGTGGCTAGGCTATGACTATGCGCCGGAAGAAGTCGTCTTTAGCTCCGATGGCAGCGTGAAGGGCGGGACCCTTCCGGCCCTCGTTGAACGGTTAACACTCCATGACACTCTTGGTAAGAGGACCGAGTGGCAATTATTTTGTGCAACCTGTACTGATGGCCTGATGTTGCGTTGCAGACACGAGCTTTATTGCCACGTTCCTGTTAACATACCGGTCTTTCTGTACGACCGAGGAATTTTTGAGTCTCCTTGAGCAGCGGTATAACTTGCAGCCTACTGAAGGCTTAACACCATGGGAGCTCCACGAATGGACGGAACGGAAGCAGAAATTAGTTCGGCTTCGGTGAGTATATAGTGCATAGTTAAATACCTGTCAGCTTTATCCAGTTATTTAACCTTCATTTAGGGTGTTTAATGTCATGAAAACGTGGTTAGAGAACTATTACAATGAGGAAGACGAGTTTGTACTCGGACGCTTGGAGTTCTTCACAAACACCGTGATTCGCGACGCTTCTTCCTTTGCGGCCGACCAACTGAACAGGCTTATCCGCAAGCGGCGTGAGCTAGACGCCAAAGGCGGCTTAAAAAAGCTCGTTCCGAATACAATTCCAACCCCTTTACCCATCATGCCAAAAGATATCACGCGCATCACGCTCCTGGATATTGATCCGGTAGAACTTGCTAGACAATTGACAATCATGGACTTTAAACTATACAGCAGCATCCGGCCGATTGAGTGCCTGAACAAGGCATGGTCACGCGAAGACACGACCGGGAATGTCGCTAAAAACGTTAAGCAATCGATCGATTACTGCAATCGCTTAACGTGTTGGGTGAGCGACAGTATATTAGCAAACGAAGAAGCAAAGAAACGAGTGACGGTCATAAAACACTGGGCCCAAGTAGCTAATGTAAGTGAATGGCTTAGAAGGCTATCAGGATGCTGTGACTAACTGAGGAACCACAGCGGTGTCGTATGATCAACAATTACAATACGTGTATGGCTATTATCTCAGCATTTGATAATAGCGCGATCGGTCGTTTGCGTAAAACGTGGGAGGTGAGTATTCACGGAAGTATTTTATCCGTGGCGAAGAATACTCATCAACCGTTCCTAAGCTTGTTGGCAACCGGACAAATCAATCACTGGGCAATATTCGGAAGTTGATGGGAGCCAACCGCAACTTTACTGAATATCGCGAAATGATTCATTCGGTCAATCCACCGTGTATCCCGTTCTTGGGAATCTACTTGCAAGATCTAACGTTTATCGAAGATGGCAATCCTGACTATATTAAGAAATCCACGAAGCTGATTAATTTCGCGAAAAGACAGAAAGCAGCTGAAGTCATACGAGAGATTAATCAGTTTCAGTCGCCACCTTACAACTTCCAACCTGTACCTGATCTGCAGGCATTTATCAGGTCAAACTTGGAAAGCAGTTTGGATATCGACAAGCTGTATGAACGCAGCTTGCAATTAGAACCACGGGAAACAACAGCATAACTTGTAGCTTCATTTCTGTCTGGCGAATTCACGTTTTCTAGTCATGTACCCTTCTTTTACATCTTCATCAAATCTTCATAGGTTTTTTACCTTGGTTAATATTGTTTAATTCTCGTTCATACCTTCCTCGATGTAAATTAAACTTTCAATTGTAACATTCGCTTGTCAGATGAAACAAAAAGCAAAAACATTTTTCGTGTCACCGGGCAATGTTTGTACAGCTGATCTGCTTATTGATCGTACAACCCCCGGACTTTGGCCTTTTAAGGGCAATGCAGGGAGCATGTTGCCATGAAGCGGTACGGATATTTCAGGGTCTTCACTAGGCCGAGAATACCTTTTATGGGACACAACAGGCTGCATCACGGCAAGTTCTCTCGTGTTTAAAAACCTTGGACTTTTTGCGCGTTCGCCGCCATGTGAATATTCTTCTTCTTTTCCCTTCTTCATGGTGTCTATAACAAAAGCAAACGCCATTACTGGCAACATGTTTAATGCCGTATCCCTTGCGACTGCTTACATGCACTGGCTAAGTCGTACGACCGTGTGGCAATCGCTGGATACCCATCGCTGGCGTACATTCTGGGCGACTCTCTGCAGCCTCTGGGTGGGCCACCGCTTGCTTCAATTCTTCCTTGTCCCTCGCCCGCTTCGTCATCTTCCCAAAGTCGGTACCATCGACTGGTTCTGGAGTGTCCTCAAGGGAGAGAGTACCGATGTTCGATCCGACCGGCTTATGCTGCCTATCATGGCTCAGCATGGCCTCTGTCTCAAGTACATGATGGGCCGCTGGACAGTGTCTGTAGGTGATCCTATTTTGCTTCAGACCGTGCTAAAGGATGTGGAGACGTTTCCAAAGGAAGAAAATGTTTCTTTCGATCCGGTAACTCAATGTGTATCCTTTTTCCTGGGTATGAAGGGAGCTTATTCCTTGTTTGTTACAGGACCTGATCCTGACAAACAAGGAGGCCAATGTGGGTAACTCCAATGCGGAAGGGTGGCGGAGACAACGCCGGGTGGCCAATCCGGTGTTTCACCGGGCCATGCCGGTGCAGGTCTTTGGAGAAATTGTGGAAACAATATTCCGGACTATCGATGAGAAGGAGACACTGCATGCAGTGGATATAGCTGACTATATGAAACGGTACTCGAAAGGAGATTTTCGGTGTGTCTGTAAGCAAGCACTCACACGGGTCGTGATATGTATAGATATGCGCTGGATTGCCTTGGTCTTGGTGTCTTTGTAAGTCCAGCCAGCGTGTGATCTTTTGGATGACCCGGGTCACACTCAATTTCCCTCCATGTCTTTAGAGTTTCGATATGGGTGCTGTGCGTGATTCTTCTTCGCCTTATTCGGTGCTGTACAGACAAGCATTTAGTGAGTGATCCGTGCCCCTCTATTATGTGAAATATGTTTGCTTATCACGGTCCCTTTTAGGCATTGTTCGAGATCCTTTAGTGTATCTGTTTCCCGCCTACACGCGCATACCATCTCGCTGGATCCCATACCGGAACCGTGCTCGTCTAGCCAATGAGCGACTGAGAGCCATTCTTGCAGACATTGTTGAACAACGGAAGCAGGCCATCAAGTCCAATACATTGCCTGAAAACCGAAAAGATTTGCTTACAATGATGATTGAAGCTTGCATCCAAGCACCCAAAGAAAACGGAGACAACCGACCGTATCTCACAGATGGCGAATTGATTGCCAATCTAGCAGTGTTCTTTGTCGCAGGTAAAAAAGCTGCTTCTTCCAGAATGACTTTGGGCGCGTTACTTAATAGCATGAAAATAAAGGTCATGAAACAACGGCTGGTGCAACCGCAAGCATGATGTACTACTTTGCAGCGAACCCGGATATTCAAGAACGCGCTCGGCAAGAGGTCATTGCCATACTTGGTGATGAGCCTAAAGACATTATCCCAACAGCAGAGCAGCTGCGCCAGATGACCTTTTTAGATAACTGCATCAAGGAAACGTTGCGCATCAATCCACCCACGAGCGGTAACCTGCCTCGTATCGTTTCGAGGGATACTTTTCTTGGCGACTTTTTTATTCCAAAGGGAACTCCACTGTCGCTGGTAAGATAGTATGATGTACGCTCGTCCTCGTCCTCCTTGTTTAATTGATCCCGATCTTAGGAACTCTATTGTGCACACAGATTATCAAAGTTTTGGCCTGACCCAACCCAGTTCAATCCTGACCGCTTCCAGCAAGACGGCAATAGCAAGTTTTGGATGCCATTCGGTTATGGTCCTCGCGCCTGCATAGGAATGAACTTTAGCTTGGCTGAGCAACGTGTTCTGCAAGCCATGATGTTGCGCAAGTACTCTTGGACACTGTCCTCTCAAAGCGAACATGCCACTGGTCTCAAGAACGCCACGGGTGGCGGAATTGGTCTTTTAGGGCCCCGGACTCTTCATTTGCGCCTCACTAAGCGTTATTAACTTCCCCAACTCTCTCTCTCTCTCTCTCTATATATATATATATATGTGCATGTATATGTCTCTTGTTATCTCCCTTCTTGTTGTGTATTATTATTATTTATTGAATAAGTATCAATACAATTTCATGTTCGGCAACCTCCTTCACAGGATCCCTTCCAAACACTGCCATCGTTATACACTTCTTTTTTCCATATAGGGCATCTGGCTTTCAGATGATCAATCAAATATTCGGTAGCATGCATGGCTTCCTTGCGATGAGCCGACGAAACGGCCACAATGACGCTGACCTGGCCCACAGGCACCGTTCCAGTTCGATGATAGATGGCCACATGCTTTAGCTCCCATTTTTGCCGGGCTTCTTGTACCACTTGTTCGAGTACTTTGATGGCCATCGGGACGTAGGCTTCATAGTCTAACCGCACGATCGTTTTTCCTAACCCACTTTTCGTGTCATTATGAGTCCCATTGCAGAGGCCCAGCAGTCTGGAGATGGTGGATCTCTTTACCTTGAAAAGTGTCACGCGTCGTGCCAGAAAATGTGGAAATGGCACCGGCACCGTTGTCAGCTACAAGTGCTGTAACCTCATCTAAGCTCGGTAAGGCGTTTTCCGAGATTTCAATAATGTTTTTACGAGAGCTGTCCATGCGTGCAGTCAGTACCCTGAGTTGCCAGATTCGTTTCCGCCAACTCCATATGCCGTTTATGGTAAACCTTACTGAATACTGGGTTTTCCCGTCTGTTTTGCGCTGAAGGAAAAACCTTTTGGCGCTGCTGGCGGCGAG
>JSYX01000591.1:0-22117 GCA_000787465.1 Thermomucor indicae-seudaticae | reverse complement strand
GAGCAAGCTGGCCTTGACTTTTTGTGCGCGAGTGTATATCATACAAGAACGCATAAATTCCAAGTTCTACTCTTACTGATGCAGCAAATGCGTAATCCAGCTATGAGCTAGCCTATCGTATAACATATGTTCAGCTATATCAGCGGCAATGTTAAACAACAGTCTCTATAAAAAACCCTCTTGTTAACAATTAGCAAAGCCAGTTTCATGGAAACTCTCAGGGCTTTCTATACTCCATCCAGTGTTTTCACAATTGCTTGAAGCCACTGTCGCAGGGAAGTCCGAAATTCGTTCATCGACATAATCCGGCAGCGTAATTGTGGGAGATTATGCTGTCCTTTATAACTAAGAAGTTTCCTAGGCTGTGCTTCGAATAAACGATATACCGAAAAGCTTGATGGACGGACAGACAAAAAAAGGCAAACTGTAAAGACGTTCTTTCCCAAATTCCGTATAAGCAGCCTAAAAAAGGCGGCTTCTCCTTCTTTGCTGTACTGCTTTGGCTCTGGGCAGGAGGATCCCGGGAGGGTATTGGTGGAACGGGTCTCTAGTTGATGGTAGGCTGTCGAAGGGATCCCTCTGAAGCATGGACAGTTCTTTTGTGTGACTTGTGTGAAGAGTCATCACCTGGTTTTCTTCCCATAGTGCGAGTACTATATACTAACTACCTCTAACTATTTATTGCAGCTTGGTGCAAGGCGTTCCACTTGGATTGGGGAGCCAATCAAGGACTATTTTCCATTGCATTTTCGAGAGAACTTTATACACCATGACTCGCTATCTCTTCTCCATAGGTGCTGTACCTATTCACAACTCATCTTGTATGTGTGTATAGCACCAACTAGTAACGAGAGCCTGTCGTGGCCTCAAAAGTGCCCTGTTCAACTGTTCTTTAGATCTGAATACATCCTGCATCGAAATCTATCAAAGAAATGCAAATCCCCTTCGCTTCCAGCATCTTTCTGTTTGCGCGCACGTTCGATGCTGTATTATTAAATAAATGTACATATTGTATTTTACTGATCGCTTGCCAGAGAAAACGCGGAAGGGGATATCATTTAAAAGTTGCTGCTGTAAAACGGGCCCGTTAAGCACACCATGAGTACATGGACGCAAGTATTTTGTTCACCTCTAGATTTCATAAGCAGTATACTATAGGAAACCCTTTATGACGACTGTGTCTCATATCCCATTCTTTAGACCACGCCGCAAAGAAGAACTCGGATTCTATATAATACTATGTGATGTCTAAAGCACTTGTAAAATGGTCATATTTACCCGGTTACTGGTTTGTTGATTGTCAAACTTGCTTTGAGCAAGAAGACTGATCATAGCATATAACAACTGAGGGAAACGGTCCCTCAGCTGAGCGTAAGAAGAGACCGCCTTTTTTCAGAGCCGTCGTGAATTGGAGAGTGCTCGTCTCTTATGAGAAACCCTGATAAACAATTGTGTGTTATGGAAACTCAAGAGTTTGATCCTAGCATCCTTTCCTCTCAGTGTAAGCCGCATATGGAAAACAGAAAGTATGAGGAAGGAATATTATTGAGGATAACCCATTATCGGATGGTGCGACTCATAAGTCTGATGGTTACTAGTCTCTCTCAATTGGACCGAGAAAAGTAGCACGTTGGAAAGACCAAGCCAGAAACGGAGAAACCGGAACTGGTCTTTTCAAGAGCATGTTGGAAAAAAAGCCATGGTCAGTGTACAGAAGCTACAATACATTATGAACCATCTTGCATTATTTAGCTGTAGAGTCGGTCAGACCATAAATACATGAACATTTAAGTTAAATGTGCGCAACTTCACAGGTGAGGTATCGTCTCTTATAGATACCAGCCCTGAAGTTTGATCTTTGCAATTATTTGCGTCTCGCTACGTAACAGGCCGTTCTATTTGTAACTATCTCTATCATCGTGCAATCAGAAAGACTTGGACCGTTTTCCTCCCATATCGTAGAGCAAAAATAAGCTAAACATTCAAAAGCTAGGAACTTAAACTTGTAATGAAGAAGCGCGCAAAAGGTTTGGCATGCCGAATTTATGTAAGAGCTCTCGCCGCTAAAGTCATGGTTAGCTGACACTTCCTCAATAACATTTAATCACTGGTGCTTACTGGTGTGGGACTTGTTTTAACCGTCAGCCAAATTTTGAATCTCCGTAACTGACCTGAGAATCATGTGTCAAAAAACCCGTCATTTCCTCGTTTCAAACAAGCTTACGTATGCAGTTTGGCCTTCTTGTTCTTCCGTCAGTTCCTTCTGGTTTCGTCAATTCCTTATTGGTAAGTCGAGGACTTCTTTGCTCGTACTATGCTGTTATTCTTACGATCAAAAGGCCGTTCTCGCCGCCTGCTGTTCCCACGCACGGCCGCCTCCCGCCTGTCCCAAAGCGGGAAGGCATTTCTTCCGGCCGCTGACTACATTTCCTCCAAGTTTCGTCAAATCCTTATTGGTAAGTTGAAGACTCGCACGCAATATGCTCTTACGTATTTGTTATGATTTCAGAGCGCCGCCCGTCTGTCGCCTATCTCTATCCGCGGCCCTCACGAGTGTATCCAGGCGGAGAGGCCCTTCCTCCGGCGCCAAACCCTTATTGGTATGTGCACGAACCCTTGCTCATACAATGCTCTTATTTCTTATGATCGCAAGGCGCCCGCTCCTCTCTCGCGCTTCTCTCATGCGCGGACCTCACGAGTGCATCGAGAGGAAGCACTTCCTCTGGCGCCAAATCCTTATTGGCACGCGTGTACGACTTTCTGCTGATTCAATGCACCTGTTTCTTGTAATCACAAGGCGCCGCTACGCTCTCCCGTCGCTCTCGCATATGTGGCCCTCACGAGTGCATCTAGGCGAAGAGGCGTTTCCTCAGGCGCCAAACCCTTATTGGTACGTGTTTACGACTTTTTTCTCATACAACGCTCTTATGACTTATAATCCACAAGGCTGCGAAAGCATACAAGACTGCGCTCAAGAAGCAACTTGAGCATGCTTTGACGGATAAAGAGAAATACTTTGCAATATAGGCTCATGTGTGAGTCGTCGAATATTCAGAAACCAAGCTTTTCAAATCTAACATGTGCAAAAAAAAGATCGATCTTGGATCCCCCAAATACGAGAATCGGCTACCGAGCAGGATTATGTGGGAAAGTTTGGACCCCAATTATGGAGATGATGCTTGAGGACGAGTACCTGGAAATCAAGTGGTGCGTAATTGCTCAACGTTAACCGGTGAGCTATTGTGGCTCAAAAGCTGATTTTATTGTTGATTCCACTTAGGGGGAGTCGGTTTCCGACTATTCGACGGCTACCGGCAAAAGATCGCACGAAGAAAACGTAACCATGGGTGACAGAATCGATATGCCGGCCACCATGGAACTTGATGGAGAGCCGTATGACGTGCTGAACGGTGAGTACGCGAGCAACGTCCGGGGTGCCGATAAATTTCTCTCAGATCATCGAAAAGTGCAGCGTGACGGAAAGAATTTGATGGGTAGTATATGCAAACGAAGCGGCGTTAGTGCAAAAGAAACCATGCGGACAACAGTACCAACGTTCCAGGCAACCGGTTGGACGGAGAATTGATGGCCTTAACTTTGCCTCCGCAAGGCTTTTATGTGGCGCAAAGGATCGGATCCATTCCCATCCCCGACTCCCGTGGCAACCTGAAAGATTTGCGCAAGCGCATACGCCGACTTCAGTTCATAAACTGACAACACCGCGATGGGATTCAATATCGTGCGTTCTCTATGGTGAAGAAAAATGTAGTCACCAGTGTTCGCGCTCACCATGGGGCCAGCGCACCCTTGTAACAAAGCCAAAAGACGATTACGTGGCACCAGCCCCACATGATGAATCACCCAGCCGTAACAAAGGATGCTCGCAGACCTGCCCAACACGATTGCAGACTCAAAAGGCTTCCAATCTTGACGGCGCGATGATGTCCAGACTGGTTTGGCGCCTCAGACATGGCGACATGACGGTCACATGCAGCAATGGAAGGCAGAGTGCCTTTAAGAAAAGAACAGCAAGCAAAAGAACAAAACGAGTTTTCGTCCGTTTTATATGGTCTGATGATGTCAGCCATGTTTCATGCAACTTGTCTGTTTTTTGTGATTCTTGGCAAAACTGGATCCTCACTTGCTATCGAAAATCTTTGGCGCTGTTGGCTATATAGCATCTGGTTTCACATATCGGTTTGGGGAATATACGATAAGTCTAACAGGTTGGAATCATGATATTAAGACGGACCGTAAGCCTAACTTTTGCTTCAATCAGGGGAATAGAAAGTTGCAGTTTCATATTTTCCTACGGAAGATGGTCAATGATGAGCTAGTAAATGCTGATACAGTCCAGGTTACGGGTAAAGACTGCGTTTTGCAAATGGTAAGCTGTCCGGCACACTGCTTGCGTATTAGCACTCTGAGCGCTTTCCCTTCCGGGTTCGATATGTCACCTGTTTCTTTCTTTGAAGACAATACAAATATTAGAATGGCTCATTTGATCACTGCAGACCTGATAAGCGCTGATTCGCTCACAAAAAAACGATGATTAAAGAGAGAGATGTTTGGCTGCCCATTTTAACAGTATGGGAGATATAACTTGTAACGGCCACTTGATTTTTATTAGAAGACTTGCAAAAGCACCCTCGCTTCGCGACGGGAAGCTCGAGTGAATCAGTGGAGAGAGGGAATACAGGTCGTTAAAGAAGAGCTTCCGAGAAAGTGGATACCAAAGCTGCATAAAGCATTCAGTGTAATCCAAAGAGTGTGGGGTAGCAATTGTGTGTAACCCAGAAAACCGAGCAATTTCGTTAAACATACAGATGTCCGGGGTGTGTAGCAAGTTACAGCAACAAACTTTTGAATAACTCAAGAGCAAACGATGAAAAGGTGGACCTTCTATGGCTTATGAGAAAACACGGTGCAATTATCACATCATGAGAGCCCTGCTGGTTTATTAGAAGATGTACAGTAACGACGGATTATTATTAGAAGAAGAGCATCTCGGTTTTCGTCAGTTCTTGCACCAACTGCTGCTCTGATGTACAGGCTTGCTATCTCCAGTACGATGGGTTGACCCTGATTCGCGCAGGAAGCATGTCATCCTATGAACAAATTATTAATATTGTGTCCATGCGCCTATGTGATTTCTTGAGAGACCTCGTCGTTAACGCTCTCAAACTCAAAGAACGATTCGTGCGTAACGTTGCGTTTCCGTTGTTTTTGTAGGCGCCGAAACTTGCCGACCGTATAGACAATACACAACAAAAGCAGTTCAATAACAAGGCGAGAGAAATTCATCTTTGAACACTGCGGTATGAGACGCACCGTCAGCCTTTATATATCTTTCGAGAAAAGGCCCACGGAATTAATTATACTACAGATACAATGAACAAAAAAATGTACAGTAGTTGAAACTGCTGAAATGCATGATTGTCAGTTAGTGGGATTGATGCGCGGTCATATGAAACCGACTTATTGTTTTTTGAAGAAACTAGTCAGAGACCTGATGCCGCGAGTATTAACATTCCGGAGGCTGCGCGGAACTTCAGCCTTTCTCGCTTTCTGTAGGCCAAAAAAAGTGTTAGTAATGCTAAAATGAAGTTTTAGACGCGCATCTACGAACTTTAGCAGAAGACTCATCTGCCGTTGCCTTCGAAGCTGCAGCATTTAAATAAACACTTGGAGAGCTGGTGAAGTAATTTGTAATATCCCCGCCTATTTCCTGTTCCGTTTTGATTTCATCTAGACTTTCGCGAGGGTTAGTATCTGAAACCTGGGTGGTTGCAATAAGAACTCGCTTACTTGAAACATTCCAGAAGCTTTTTAAACCATTCAGCACTCAGGTATTTGCCATAAAGATAAATGGCTTCTTCACGAAGCGTGTCTAATGAGTGTCTGTGTGTTAAGACGCTGCTTCGACGAGATACTTGAGCATCATTAACTCTCGTACCTTGTCTGTCTTTCTCCGACAATGACTTGGAGGGATCAGTGTCAGCTGCAACCGCGTCTGATAAAGCGGGTATGCTTTCGAACTTTGGAAGTAGCCGATTCACCTACTACACGTCAAGAACACGTACTTTTTCGCTTGGTAAAGTTTTCCGTACCTTTTTTTGTAGCCATTCCAATACTTTATCATTGTTTAAACGATACACGCGGATGTTATCGACAATCTCTATATTCACACACAGAGTTTTGGTATGATCCATATGCATATATGTACTAAGAGACGATTAGAGGGCCTACCTTGCACGTCGCACAAGTGCGCCAATTGATCTTTGAACCCATTCAATTCTATTAACCGATGGGGTTCCATTGCCGGTGTATAGTCATTTTCTGGGACTCCAAGGTTTTCGATGCTAAAGATATCGTCAAGGGTTCTGAACTTGCCTTCGGATTCAGCCATCTATGAAGCCCAAATGTTTAGGCAATGATCACAACTCAGATAATCCAAACGTACTTGTCCACGAGCTCGCTCCAAGATAGGTAAAGCTACGAACAGCGGATCCACGATCGATATGAGTTTCATAGTACCGTCTGCATGCCAAAGATCAGTACCCGCACCGCTATGCATCTTCATCATCCGGCCTACTGACCGTTATATAATGCGTGATCTATCAACCAACAGGCTTTTCGCCCCACGCCCGCGACTTTCTGTATCTCATATAAATTCCCTCCTTGCTCGGCATCCGTAAAATAAACGTTCTGTTCGCCTTTTTGATGCGCCTTAGTTTTTCGTCAAGAGACTCTATCACGCTGACAAGATTTACCCGTTCTGGGGCATGGCAGGCTGAACGCAATGAGTTGTTCGAGATCTATTACCGACCAAGCGTTTCAGAAACAATTGAAACAGATTCATAACAACCGACCAACTCACTTTGCGTCTGCACATTGCTAAATGCCATAAAGGGCTTGCTCATGGTCGCGTGCGCGAGGAATGAAAGCTTTTTTCACTTTCTTTTTTTGTATCGCTGACATTGAATTGTTGCCCTGAATTGCCTTGCAGATCCATTGCCGTCTCCAAGTTCGTCACGAACCTCGAGAAATCAAAGCAGATTCAATGATGTCATCCTTTTACTGTTGTTTACGCAAGGCAGCCCTCAAAATCATCTTTATGCAACATCTCGCATGAACCGTGGAGGAAAATCCATACTAAGCAAGTCTTCCTTAAGATTTGTGTCACGAAAGGGCATGCAGGCTCCGCAAGAAAAAGGACAGAAAGAGAGAAACTGTCTCGAGACCTTCTTCCCTCTCTATCTCCTCTTCCAAGCATTTGCAGACAATAGCAATACTGTGTCTTTTTCTCTATAGTGTTGCTTTATTGCTGCTTTTGCGACGTCCTCTTTTTATTTTTTCTTTCTTACGTAAACCATATACCCTTAGAACTGATTTATTAGTTTATTCTCTCATTTTTGGTTGCGGGTTGTTAAAGCGACATGTCATCCGCAGTCGATCGACGGAGACGCCAATCTGTCGTTCTCGGTGCTCGTCGAAGTAGTGTTCACAGCAGTGTAGTGGCTACGTCTACTAAATCAACAGCAGCGAACAACAGCGACAACAACACTCTACCACCCGAAATTCAAACAGGGGCCCGAGTAATTGTCAACGGAGAGAATCTCGGCACTGTGCGTTATGCGGGCGTGACCAGTTTTCAGACTGGCAAATGGGTCGGTGTGGAATTAGACGAACCGATAGGCAAAAATAATGGTGTGGTTCAAGGAAAACGATACTTTGAGTGTAAACCCAATCATGGTGTATTTGTTCGTCCCATGCATGTCAAAGTCGTTTCTTCTTCCTCGAAAAGTAGCATCGAGGTAAACGCTTCTCAATCTGACATTTTGTTTATTTCGTCTAATTCTTCCTTTCCCTTTTTTAAAAAAGGATGACGAAACACCTGCGTCTCCTAGAGTCAATCGTACTGGGGACGCTCAACAAAAGCCTCAACAAGATCCAGGTCGTGCTGTGAAAGCAGCTGCTCGACGCTCCATGACACAACAACAACAACCGACGTTGGCCAAGAGGAGAGCATCCATGGCAGCATCGGCAGCAGCAGCCCAAGCTCCTTCTCCTCGAGCTCGAGCACAACAGACGACGACAAACGGTAGAAGGCCATCCTCCTTGGTTTCTTCCACAGCTGCTACGAAACCGGCCACCAATGGAACACGTCAGTCAACAGCAGCAGCAGCAACACCCACTGCGACCGCAACTCGCCGAAAGAGTATGTACGTAAAGAAAGAAGCGCCTACTGGGCGTCAGCGTTCGGGAACTATTGGGGGTGCCCTGGCTCGTGAGTCAAAAGAAGCACAGCGAGCTAGAGAAGCAGAGGAGGAAGCTCAGAGAGTACAGCGAGCTCGAGAAGCCGAAGAAGAAGCTTTTAGAGCACAGCGAGCTAGAGAAGCAGAGGAGGAGGCTCTTAGAGCACAGCAAGCTCGAGAAGCTGAAGAAGAAGCTCTCAGAGCACAGCGGGAAGCAGAGGAAGAAGAGGCTCTTCGTAGAGCTCAGGAAGAGGAAGAGGAACAGGAACTCGCAGCCCAACGGGCACTCCAACAGGCACGAGAACAGCAGCTGCAGCAGTTACGAATTCGACAGCAGCAAGAACTATTCAGGCTCCAACAACAACAACGGCAGCAGACGATGACTGACAACGAAAGCAGTCAAGACGAACCTGATGAAAGCAACGGGACTTCAACAGATTACACCGAAGAAGACGAAGAGGAGGAAGACAGTTCTGACAAAGACTCTCCAGCAACACCTATTGAAGATGATCAAGATGACGAAACTACTGAACATTTAGCCAAAAATCACAGTTTGGATAGTCCTCATTCTTCACAACATCACGATTACATGCCGCAGCCGTCTTATGGTGCTCTTGCCGCCACCATGCCAGTCAGCAAGTCGGAGCAGGTACAAAAGACAGGCTCTTATTGGTTTAGGACCTTGAATATTTTCTGACACATATTTTAGACTGTGCCGCTGAAGGACTATGAAGAGTTGCGGTTCAGGTTAAAAGTCCTGGAGGCGAAACGTCAGGAAGATCGCGAGCGGTATCGAGAGCATGAAAAGATCAAAGAGGAAGCGGAACAATTCTTGACGCTGCGCAACAAATTGCAAGGTAATCAAACAAACTTACCGGAACGGAAAGGAAGGAGATTGATCCGTTTACTGTTGCACAGATAAAATTGCCGAATTGCAAAGGGACCTTCGAGAAACAAAACGCGAACTCAAGGAGACCACAGCCGACAAAGAATCGTTAGAAATACGATTTAATGATTTGGCAGATTCGCTTGAAATGATGACATTGGACAAGGAGTATGCGGAAGAACGTGCTGAAGTTCTGCAGCAGGAAGTCGATATCTTGAAGGACAAGATTCAAGAGATTAGTTTGGATTTGGACATTCTCAAGAAAGAAGCAGGTAAACTGTAATAGGTTGGATCAGTTTCCGGTGGAAGAGTTTTTATAGACCATCTTTTTTTTATTTGGCCCAAAAGATATTATGAATAGACCTCCAGACCCGAACGGCGGCGAAAGAACGCCGTTGGAAATTGTACAGCTCGAGCGACACAACGAGCGTTTGCGAGAGGCTCTGATACGGTGAGTGTCGTGATGAAACGCAGGAAAGCTTGACTATGGGGCTGATGGATTTTTCTGTCATATATAGACTTCGTGATGCTGCAAACGAACAGGAAGCCGAACTGAACTTAAGGATAAAAGAATTGGAAATAGAGAATTTTGAGCTTGCAGATATTAAAGGTTTGCTTGCCCATGGTGTTTCTCTCTCTTTGAGGATGCCAAAGCAATATTGACGTGCTGATGTTCTTTATGTAGTTCAATATGAAAAAGTAAAGGCAAAACTAGAAACCGCAGAGGCGCATATTGAGGATCTGCGTCAGCGCTTGGATGATGCCATTGGAGCCGAAGACCTGGTTGAGCAATTGACAGAAAAGAATTTGGCTCTAACTGAAAAGTTGGAAGAAATGAGTGCCACAGTGGAGGATCTGGAGGCCCTTAAAGAGCTGGCTGATGAACTCGAAGAAAATCATGTCGAAACTGAGAGGCAGCTTCAAGCTGAGATTGGTATGTATATCAGCAGCCAAATGAACGAAAACACTCTTCTGCATCATGATATACTCAATGTATTGCTCATATCTATAGATCATCGGGATATGCTTTTGCGCGAACAATTGGAGCGTTTGCGTGCTTCTGAAGAGACGAACGCTGACTATGAGGCTACTATTCAGCAATTCCGTGAACTGGTCCAACACTTGCAAAGGTTGGTTGATTTTTTTCTTCTTCCATCGCTAGATATATATATGGTTAGCTTATGCTTTGCTTCTTCATTGCCAGTGATCTGGAACAACTGAGACAAAAGCAAGAGCATCAACAATCTCAGAATATGAGCCTTACTAGCCAGTCTCAGACCATGATGTCTTTGAATCTTCAACTTCAGTCGACGGTTATGAAAGCACAAGCGAAAGCGATCGATCTAGAGCTTCGCAAACTGGATGCAGCACAGGCCAACGATCGTCTAAGCTACATTCAACCTTATTTACCGGATGCCTTCTTCAAGACCGAGAACGACCCGATTTCGTGTTTGCTGCTCTTTAAGCGCATCGTCTTTAAATCAGAACTCGTTATCAAGCATCTTGATCAAAACTATCCAATCAGCGAAAAGATTATGGAAGACGTTTCCGAGAGTCTGGTGTCTGTTTGTGAGGTAAAGAGGCAGGAGATTGAGAGAAGAGGTTGGAATACTTACCAGTCTAACGTGCGCTTAACGAATATAGATGAGACAAAAGGCTGCGTGGTTGAGTGACCTTGCGAAGCGCTTTGTTACATATATCAGACACTGCACGCCAGAAGAATTTATAAAAATGGCACGGGTATACCAAGATCTGGCCGGGAGTGAACGAAGGTATTCCTAGATATTTGCATGGGATAGCCATTGAGGTAGTACAGCTCACTGTAGATAATTAGGCTGAATGCTATTGTCGAGTTCTTCCGTACAGATGAAGCCAATGAATCTGAGTGTGTCCTTGATCTACATAGGTACGTGATGGAGTCATGCAAAGTCTAGCTTGTCTCGGATATTCACACGAATGCGTTTGTATGTGCAGAATAATCAGCCATCTGGAGCATTTGGCTGAGATATATCTCGCCCAGACTAGCGACGTCGGAAACGCAGATCTGTTCTATGGTTTAACGAGAGCATTAGATATGAATGCCGATAAGATGGTGGTCGAGTTTACTTTCGTCAAGCAACTTGTTTACAGGGCTGTCAGATCTGAAGGTAATTTATAAAGTTTGTTCATGCTCGCAGTCTGCTCCCTCTCCCTTTAACTAACTATGCTTCCTTCAGGCATGGTGGTGACCGAAGGCATGGATCGTCTGGACTATGAGTATTTTGAGCCTTTGACGCGCCTTATTACCGAAACAAAGAGCAGCAAGATTACGGCCAAGTACGGTTTACTAGTTATTTCCTTTTGCGCAATTTCTACATGTGCTAACACATTCATAACAACTCTGCAGGAAACTTTTACGTCAATTGGATGATCTGGCTGAACAAGCACTCACACCGAAAGCTGAGCACATGCAGCGTTTCAAGACAATGTATGCCTTGAGCTCCAAATTGAGTCAGTTCTGTTTCGAGGTATGAAGAAAGCTGTGGTACGATGCGGGACCTAGCAAACTGACAAGAAAGGTCTATACCAGGCACTGAAGCAAATTTTGCATTACATCGATGCTAAACGCGGAAGCCGAGAAGAACTCAGTGTCAAAGCGATTCAGCAAATGATATATACAAAGACGGACGAGCTATTGGATATCTCGGAGTCAAGCATGTGGGATGGCTGTCTCAAGATGATCAAGTCCTTGTCAAGTGAACTTGGCATTACCCTGAAGCGCATCGAAGGAGATAACCGAACGGACAAAAGTAAATCGACAAGTGCTGGTTTAGTATTGTGTGAAATCATGCTGACCGATATTTTACTCTAAGTAGTCGCCACCGGAGTACCTCCATGGATTCAGCGGGCGTCTGATATGAAGGCTGAGGTCGTTATGAACCATGACCTGGAGCGCAAGCTGCAACAGCACAGCGAAGAGATTGTCAAACTCCATAAAGATCTAAGACTAAAGGTAAAGGAATGATAGCCGGGAATATGCATTGTTTGTAACAATTATTTTTGTACAGGACCAAGCATTACAAGAATCGAATGTCAAATGTGAACTGCTCGAGAAACGCATGGAAAATGCCAAAAAGGATGCTGAGCAGATCCACATGTTGGAAGAAGAACTAGACAAAGCTCAAGCGCAGGCCCAGATGTATAGCGAAGCTATGGAGAACCTTCAAGCAGAATATGAAGCGCTTGAGCAAGAAAATATCCAGCTCAAGAGAGCAATGGCGGCCAGGAACGAGAACAAGCGATCGTCGATGCCGAAACCATTGACCGGATTTGACTTCGGTGGTCTGTCATCCGGAGACCAGGAGAATGATGATAACTCTCACGACTTGCATGAACAGGTAAAGATATTATCTCGCTAAGTCAGCGGAAGATACGGTAACTCACATGGTGATACGTTAAGATGGAACGATTAAAGGCAGGTATCCGGTATCTTCGGGCCGAAAATGCTCATTTGAAGAGTTGCGACCTTGTGCGCTCTTTGAAACTCGAAGGACTACCACCGGCACCCGTGTCCCACGAAGAAGAGGAGAGTACAACCCCTCAAGACCTCGTGCGGTCCGTCACTGTAGAGACGCGAATGCTAGTCAAGGATATGCGGACCGCTTGTGCCTCTCCCAGAGTCGTTGCCCTGTCTGCTGACCGACGAGGTCGTCCTGGTCAATGGCAGAGCATAAAGAAGTCTCCAGACTATCAATACCAGGCACAACAATCTGTCTTTTACACAATCAAGCAGAGAAGTGAGCAGCTGCGTCATAAATTGACACATCTTCGATTTGGTGAATGTCCGGATAATAATAGCCGAAAACAGCCATCCGCCAAGACCATCCAGGTACGTTGTTCATAAAACTTCATCAAACGGGAAATGTTTCTGAAATTATTTACGTCTTTAGCCATTACATAACCCCTTGGACTACTTGCAGCAGTCTATTGCCAAAGTACAGATACCCCAACGACTTGCCTCTATGGCTTTACCCAACGCGAATAACACCAAGACTAGTACCCATCGCATCCAATTAACTAGCGCCGCAGAATTTGAGCAGATTCACAGCATCTTTCTGCGTTAAAAACTTGCTCTTATTTTTTCTCTTTTAGCATGGTTCAATTCACCCTATTTTTATTTCTTGTTCTCTTTCTGTTCTCGTATGACGATAACCCAACAACTTCCCCATTTTATTTGTATGTATCGTATTTCTCCCCATGGTATAATACACGCCTTTTACGCATTTATGCAGAAAACCGAGTTAGCAAAAAACAGTGTTGTCAAAAGAAAAGAACGCGTTATTGTCAGATGACAGCACAACCACTTACTTTGTGCGACATCCTTGTCAGTCCAGCGGCCTGATTTCTCATGCATCCAGCTAATTGCTAAACCAGTTAACCAAGAGATATCTGACCCAAGAATGAAGCTTTAAATATCATTTCCCTTTGCTTTGGCTTTTCGAGGACGGTTTAGAGTCGTTGAAGGGCGAGTCGTTGTAGGGGTTCCGCCACTAGGATTCCGTAAGAGTGCCCTGACTTGGAAGGGGTGGGTGGGACCGGGGAGCTTGCTCCGAAATCGAAGGACAGACGTCTGAGTTGCTAGCGTGTTGCATGTCCCTCTCTTTTTGTGCCTTTTTTCCCTCTCTTCTTACTTGCTTGCACTCTCGCTATACATCTGGGAGAATATAACTCCAAAATATTCAAGGTTTGAGTTTTCTATCCTATCTATTGAAACGAAAAAAAAGAACGCGTAATACCGGGCATTCCCAAAAACCCCTTCCTCTTCCTCCTTCTCTCTCTCTCTCTATTCCACTGACATACCATTAGGTACCTATTCTTTCCGAGATGCATAATTGCATTGAACCTAACGTTAACTTGTCGTCTAAATTACGGTTAGCATAATGTCAGGCAACAGTATTAAAGTCGTTTGCCGGTTCCGACCACAAAACAAACGCGAGATTAGCGAGGGAGGTCAACCTATTATCGAAATTGACGATGAAGGAACATCCGTCAAGTTGAATGCAAGTAAATTTAGAACGACACATGGCGAGATAACGAGGTTGACCCGTTCCTCACTTTTAGGGCAAAGAGACTCAGGCCACCTTCTCCTTTGACAAGGTCTTTGGCATGGACACTAAGCAAGAAGATATCTTTGCGTACTCAATTAAATCGATCGTGGATGGTAAAAGACGTTACTCTCCACTCTTTTCAAGGAACGTTTAACGAATGTCTCGTAAAAATAGACGTTGTGGCGGGTTACAATGGTACCGTCTTTGCTTATGGTCAAACTGGTTCCGGTAAAACGTATACCATGATGGTTCGTTTGTTTCCTTCACTTTATCAATGTCTTTTCGCTTATTCTTGTATACATGTATATGTACATATATTGTATATATGTAGGGTTCGGATATCGATGATGAGAAAAACAAGGGTATCATTCCTCGTATTGTGGAACAGATCTTTGCAACTATCTTGCAATCACCGGCAAACATTGAGTTTACTGTCAAGGTATCCTACATGGAGATTTACATGGAAAAAGTGCGCGATTTGTTGAACCGTAAAGTATCGTTATGAAACGCTAAAAGATTTCCTTTTCCCGACTGATGCCCAAATTTTTTAGCTTCCCATGACAACCTGCCGATTCACGAGGATAAAGTCAAAGGTGTCTACGTCAAGGGCCTATTGGAAGTCTATGTGTCTTCCACTGAAGAAGTGTACGAAGTCATGCGTCGGGGTGGCAATAATCGAGTGGTCGCCTACACACGTACGTATTATAAGAGCTCTTCTTTAATTTTTTGCAATGACTCACGGCAGCCATAAAGACATGAATGCGGAGAGTTCACGAAGTCACTCGATTGTGCTGATCACCATTACACAAAAGAATTTGGATACCGGTGCAGCCAAAAGCGGAAAACTTTACTTGGTTGACTTGGCGGGCTCCGAAAAGGTGGGCAAGACCGGTGCTTCCGGTCAGACGCTTGAAGAAGCCAAAAAGATCAACAAGTCGTTGACTGCTCTCGGCATGGTCATCAATGCCTTGACAGATGGAAAGGTAAAAGTCTAGGTAAACCTATATGTGAAAAATACCAAGTTTAACCGTGACCTTTAGTCGAGTCATGTTCCCTATCGTGACTCGAAACTGACGAGAATCTTACAAGAATCGCTGGGTGGTAACTCGAGAACGACACTTATTATCAACTGTTCGCCATCATCTTATAACGAGACCGAAACCGTGTCTACTTTGCGTTTCGGTGTCCGTGCTAAGACGATCAAGAACAAGGCCAAGGTTAATGCCGACCTGTCACCGGCTGAACTCAAGGCCATGCTTAAGAAGGTCAAGAGCGACACGGTTTCGTATCAGCAGTATATTGCAGCACTTGAAGGAGAGGTTACGATTTGGCGATCCGGTGGAAAAGTGCCTGAAGATCAATGGGCTTCCCCGGATAAGAAGAATAATATACCAGCACAGCAGCAACAGATACAGAATCCAGCTACGCGAGCCATTGCCGACTCGGATTCGCGACCTTCGACACCAGCACCCGTCTTGGATAAAGATGAACGTGAGGAGCTGTTAAAGCGCGAAAACGAGTTAATGGATCAAATCGCTGAAAAGGTACACTGAAATATGCAAGCCGAAACGTTTACTTGTTTGCTGATTTTTTCCACAGGAAACAGAACTCGCCAATCGCGAGAAACAAGTACAGATGATGCAAGAAGAATTGAAGCTGTTGAAAGAACAGGAGAAATCCATCACTAACGAAAATAAGCAAATGACGTCGGAATTAAGCGAAGTCAAGTTGCAGTTAGAAAGGGTGTCTTACGAAAAGAAGGAAAGCGCCATCACTGTGGATTCGCTTAAAGAGGCAAATCAAGAATTGATGGCAGAGTTAGAAGAGTTGCGAAAGGCGCTTGCTGAGATTCGCAATGCACAAAAGGAAGAGGAACCAGAAGCTAATAATGATGCCTCGGTAAGCCCTTTTCCTCTAACACACACTGCCTTGTCTTGGTAGTAACTTACAAGAAATATACAGGGCGAGGTCATTGAAAAGCAAAAGCAAATGAACGACGCTTTGCAGAGACTGGATAATGATGCAGATAACGCAAGTGCTATAGAGGATTTCACCATGTCACCAGAGGAGCTTGTCAAGCTGCGACAAGAGCTCGCAGAGTCCAAAGCTCTTGTGGATAAACACCAGGAAACGATACAGGCGTTGAACCGTGATAAAGAAAGCTTGCTTGCCAAACGTACTGATCTGGAACGCCGACTGACTGCCTTGGAGACAGAATATGAAGAGCTCTTGGACAAGACGATTGCTGATGAAGAACAGGATGCACAGCGCAACACAGACATGGAAGATACCATTGCAGAGCTAAAGGTGAAAAAAAAAGAGTAAAGGAAGAAGAGGCTTTGCGCCTTTCTAACGATTAGGTATGGTTACAGAATAAGCTAGAGTTACAATATGTCGCGAAAAAGGAGATGCAAGAGCGTGAGATTGAAGAACTAAAGAGAGAACTGGAGCGCAAGACCGAAGAAGAGGGCAAGCTCAGTGCTGGCTTAGAAGAGCTCAAAGCAACGAACGAGAAGCTGCAGGCTGCTTTAGCTGCACGCGCTGAACAACAAAAGGCTGCTATGGCGAATGGCCATAGTTTCGAGGAGAAAGAGAGGGACCTGGAGCGGATGCGCAAGTCCATGGCTCAGCAGCTGGCCGATTTTGAAGTGATGAAGAAGGCCTTGATGCGCGACCTGCAGAACCGGTGCGAGAAAGTGGTGGAACTGGAGATGTCGCTGGACGAGACCCGTGAGCAATATAATAACGTGTTGCGAGCAACCAACAGTAAAGCACAGCAAAAGAAGATGGCCTTTTTAGAAAGGAATTTGGAGCAGCTCACAACTGTGCAAAAGCAGGTCTGTATGACTTTTGTCTTTCTTTCTTTCCTATTAAAAAGTACTTGCTCATTGGACTTTTGGTCTTAGCTTGTTGAGCAAAACTCGCAGTTAAAGAAGGAAGCCGCTCTTGCGGAGCGCAAGTTGGCTACACGTAATGAACGTATACAGAACCTGGAGGCGCTGCTGCAGGAAGCCAAGCAACGATTATTGACTCAAAATGAAAAGTTCGAAGCGCAGCTACAGGCTGTCCGAGAACGCCTAGAACAAGCTCGGTCGGCCAAATCGCAGAGCGGTATGGCTGCGTTGAACTTTGGTAGGATTGCAAAGCCCTTGAGGGGCCGCGGTGCTGTTGAAGACGTTGTCAGCACAAGTAGCGAAATGACGACATCACCTGTGCGTGACAAGCGTTCGTCGTGGCTTCCTTCGTTCCGATAAAAACAAAAAATGTATATTCCCTCTATCTTTTTTGTTCTAGATATCTTTCGCCTTTCCCCCCAACACACACCAACCCCTTATACCCTTTCAGAAGGAAGGCTTTCTCTTGTTCTTGTTCTCAAGTACTTTTATTTTCTCTTTTTTGTCTGGCCTGTTGTCTATATACATTATCAGGGGAAGAAGATCTACTACCTATACGTCTCTTTCTAAACCACTGTTGGGCTGTTGACGCTGTATTCATCGATTTGTTCTTCTTGCTCTGCGAGGGCACTACTTGCACGTCGTCGCTTTTGTTGATGGTGGCCCAAGATCCAGTGCAGACCTTCAAAAGCGACTTCGACCGTGATTAGAATGATAATCATCCACTCGAGTGTCAGCGAATGCTTTTCTGACAAGTGTTCCCTTAGTATCGTGGCCAACTCATTGGCGTAATCTATGGGCAAAAACAAAGGTCGATAACATATTGACGCGATTGATTGTCGTGGCAAGTACCTAGTTTCTTGTTGAGAATGGCAATCCTTGGTCGAACATCAAGATGCCGAGAGATCTTGTTGTAGTATTCTGAATACGAGATGAATGAGTGGATCCACCAAAGATAGTTTGTCATTCTTGATAAATTACCTTCCAGTTCTGGTCTTGCCCAGTAAAAGTCGGGCGTATCCAGGAAGCTTTCACCGGCACTCAGATTGAGCTGCTGTCTAAAACTGAGGAGCTCCCCAAGTTTCATGAGGATCTCTCTGCGGGTGAGCGGGATCTTTTTGCCATGCAGCATCAGGGCTGGAATAGGCTTGGTGGACGACAAGTATTTCTCGAGCATGTCCTCGAGCACGGCCAATTTAGCCGACCTCGCGAGACCGTGCGAGAACGAGATCTTGGACAGTGTGGGTGCAGGCAGCACTGGATTGATCAATATAATGTCTCCCTTCATGCCCGTGGGTCTGTATAAAGGAGATGTTAAAGCCCCTTTCTCCAACCCTTTCCTGATCCTTGGGCTCACTCGTCAGTGTCCAGGACAAACTCTGCGTCCTCGGTCTCGATTTCGGCAATCGGATTCACTTGCACAGACGAAACGCGGATACACTCATTCAGAAACTCGTCCGCCTTCGCATCTTGCACGCCCCAAGTGACATACGTGCCGTTCGAAAACGCAAATATCTCGCCGCCGTGGTCAACCACCTCGATATGAATCATGTCGGCTGTGATAAGTGGCATGACTTTGAAGCTCGTCTTCTTCTCCTCCAACCGTTGTTTGAGTGCTGGGATATTGTATTCTTCGGCCGTGCAATAGGCTTTGCATTGAAGCGTCTGCAAACACACACACAGCCAATAAAAAGTTGTTCTCTCCCCCTCTCCCTCACACTGTAAATATATTAGCTTACGCGAGGTTTAAACGCTTCCGTGATGGGAGTATTGTTGATTTCTGCGTCAATCTCCATGACTCGCTTCAACAGGTTCTGAAATGAGCCCGCGTCCTGCTCTTGCCCAATACGCCGGACATTGACTCGCGATCTTGATGTCGATGCCACCTTTGTATTATACCATCGAACCAAGGCCTACAGAAAGGCAGCCAGTTAGCAGGCAGGTGCGAAACCCAAAAAAAGAAAACCAGCTTGCGAGTAATTTACACATGGCCGTAACAGAGACGAATTTGAGATGGGACGCGCAAAGTTCGTCTTTATTGAAATAACGAGACAACCATTTTAGTTTACAAGATTCGTATAGTAGTGGGTAGCTACGGCCAAGTACCGCACGTAACGTTGCCACGCGTGTCAATCGGTGCATGGAACAAGGGAGTGTTTAAAGGCCAGGTGCCCTTGTCATCCCGGAATTCTTCCGTGTTTATCCGGAAGCTTGTCACACCCAATTCGCATGGACTCAATAAGGTAATGGCATGGTCTGAAGTATGCAGTGCAATCTAAGAACATCCAGGATAAAACGTCTGACAACGACTCTGACTACATTTACATTTATCGCATCAACACGTAAATCACGTTTGATAATATGATAAAGCGCAGTGGCACATAGATTATTACTTTTTTGCTTTCGTACATGCGCTTGCTTTATGTAACAGAGCTGCCTATCGCGTTTCGGAATATAACGACTTACTGCCCTACAGTCCCCGAAAGCAGAGGTAGGCCGCAGGGCTGGCAGTAACTCACTATGGAGAGATAGTATGATCTAAGCCAGGTTTCACATCGTCTATCAGAGAAAGAGCTGCATTAAGCAAAGTATGGTTGGATGGGTCAGTGAGTGGGCGTGGTTTAGGCGGCTAAGTGTGGCGGCCCTGATAGGTTGGTACATGATGAAGCCAACCCTCACAGAGCGAAGCAAAGGAGGGCGATGGCTAATCAAATCTGGTACTGTATATTCTACTATATCAAGTACGTTCTCCTTGGCAAAATATTTCGTCCTGAAGACAGAAAATTCTGTAGTTGTCATATCCTGACATTTTCTCATCACTATTTTGGAAGACGGATACTCGGTTCCTGGACTATTACGCAATTCTGTCTTCTGAGTGTCAATTGTGTTACTGTAGTCAATCCCGTTATGCACTACATTTTCCCGAATCAAGGGGTTTCCAACACCACTCTTACAGTACAACACATTATGATCCAAGCTAAGATCACACCTTCTGTTATGAACTTAACTGTCATGTTCGTTCTCACTTCAATTGGCAACAGAGACAACGCCCAAGCAAAGCAATGCTTACAACAATATAAATAGTGGAGAAATGTCGCTTCAATAAAATCAATCTTTTTGGAGTCTCGCTTATTCTTCATTGTCTTTATTTTGAATTGTTGTGACATTTCACACCGAAAAATAAGATATTACAATAAGAAAACAATAAAGGGACCCGAATTCGGTGCACTGAATATAGGTCCCGAAAAATGAGATATCAGAATAAAGAAAAACAATAAAGGGACCAGAAGTCAGTGTCACTGACTTCTGATCCCTTTATCGTTTTTGTTTTTGCCAAGCTTCGCTTCGCTCGCTCGGCAAGTATTCAGCAAATTTGCAAATTTGTCCGTCCGCAGCCGCCTCATATGGATTCTTGGCGCCGTAGGCCCAAATGCTTTAGCTACGTCAGATGATCTTCTTTCTGCATATTTCGTTGCCATTATTTTTTACCGCGTTCCAAGCTGTCCACGTTCCGTGCACTAGCTTTATTTAGTCTTCAGTTTTCACGGCGTCACTTCACTAACTAGAGCGTCAGATCTAGTTATGCTTTCTTTTATTAGTATAGTCGAGCGAGGCTCCATATCTGCGGCATTATGTACTTGTATTTTCATATCTCACTGTCGTTTTTTGTACCGGCGATCTTATTTTCACCGCTTTTTCTAAGAAAACGATAGTTTTGAGCTCTATTATAAAATGTTTTTTCAGATAATCTTTTTGATTTAACTCGTACGTGTAGACCATTTCTAACGTCCCAGCAAGCACATTGGTGCTGCCATATCGCTCCACGCACAATCAACGCTGTGACGTCTGGTTTTACTACGTCGACAGGCATGCCAGTAATCGTAGCAGATTCTCAAGCCCGTCGTCGCAACGAGGTTGACTAAGCTTGGTTTCACACAATGAAGGGCGTTCAGCATATGCATTGCTCATTCGCCGACGTTTATTGCTTGAGAATCGTGATCCAATACCAGACGATGTGTTCACAGTTGTTGTACAAGTTGAGGATAAAGAAGATGTTAGAGACCAACAGAATACGTCATCGCTTTCAGAAACATTAGGGTGTTTCAAATATCTCTCTGGATAAAATAAAATTTTAGTATAAAACTGAATGATTGGCTGAGAATCGTTTTCAATTTTTATTCCAAGATTTATTTTATTCGGCCTTTTGGCGAATACAGTATTTCTAAAAAGTAATGTCGCAGGCATAGAAAATTACCTGTCGCATTTCTAAAAATAGATGTCGCCCGCTTAGAAATCAAATGTCGCATGCCTAGAAAAAATTTGTCGCAGGGAAATCTTGGTATATATTAAGTGCCACTATATTCCTTCACTGGTTTCTTCTTTTTCACTACTTTACAATTTCAAACATGAGTACACAATTTTTATACGAAGATGGACAAGGAAATGTTGTCGATGAGAATGGTAGACCTGAGTCCATGGACTACATCGTTGACCAGGAACAACTTGCTCTTGAAACGATTAGTTCTCATACTCAGCATTTGCAAAACAAGCCTGCAGAGAAATCTCCTCGAGCTAACGCGATGCAAGTAGAAAGCCCAGAGATGAGGATTCTCGTATGGGAGAAGTGACGGAAAAACGTGCTTATACTTCCTACACTCCTCAAGACAAGGCTAGATTCTTCAAACTGAAGATTGAGAAGTGTATGAGTGCTTCTGCTGCAGCGAAACAATTGAGTACTCACGTTCGCACAGCGTAGAGATGGGTCAAGCAGTATGAGGAGCGTCCCGATAGCATCTTTGAGAGCGGTAAAAAGAAAGGTCGTAGACGCATTCTGACTGAGGAACACATAAAAGTCGTTATTGACTATATTGATGCTAATCACTCTGCTATTATCGCCGAAGTGACTGAGCATTTACTGCAGCAGTTCTATGGTCTTAAAGTCACCCATAGCACTGTTTACAACTTCATGAGAGGAGGACGAACGGATGTAGC
>JSYX01000590.1:0-11250 GCA_000787465.1 Thermomucor indicae-seudaticae | reverse complement strand
CGTAAAACATGTTTCTCATATGCGTAATGTTTAATCGTATGTTAGCGCAAATTCGGCTTGCAGTTGATGTAAAATGTATTTCGAGTGACGCAAATGTTCAATCAATAAACAGTATATTCATGAGTAAGCATGCTTGCGACTTGAAATCAAGGAATTGTCTTAGCTTGGTACAACACAGTTTTAGAAGCAAAAAGCACAGTGTTTCTGAACTTAAGACTATGGACGCAAATACATCTATCCTGTTCAAATGTGGTTCTCTGATTGACGCACATCATGCTTGGCACCAAAGGTGCGTTTCGCTTATAACGTCATGACATCGCGAGTGGAAAAGCCAGTAAATGCTCGCACTGTGTTTGCCATACCATTGTACGAATGACAGGATCTTATACTGCTTGATTTCCTCCTGATAGAGATGCATGCAACATACAAAAGATCGACATGCACGTGCGAGCAATACTCTATTCCGATGACATAACCAAAACTTTCGTATCATCGATACGGTTTTAAGAAGACAAAAAGTTGTTTCTTCTTTGTACGCCAGCAAGCCAGGCACAACGAGATCTCATTGATGTAAATTATTATAGTAATCGACTCGGGGCACGTATTGATCTCCTGGCAGAGGCGGTAGTGGCAGACCGGGTAGACATGGTGCGCTGAGGGGTTGGCGCATTAAATAAAAATCGTAACGGTGAATTATTACTATTGCTAGTACTACTGGGTACAGGTATGTGAGAAGCACGCTTGGGGTTCATCGTCTTGGAGGACGACGGTAGCCTGGACTCTGTTGTAAATGATCTGCTTTGCGCGGGTGTGGCTGCTCTGTTATACATTGTTGTTGGGCGTGCTAGATAGGTGGAGGTAGAGTTGAGTGAACGTGAATAGGAGATCCGGTGATTATCATGAACATGACTGGCGGTGATGGTCGACTGGGATGCAATGCTGTTCTGGCTGCTCTGACTGGAGGATCGGGGTCGTTGCTTGGCCGTGGGCGTTATACGCAGGCGCAGTAAAGACTATATCACCCCCTTTAGTTTTCCTTCTTTTCCCCCCCTTTCTTATTCTCTTAATACCTCGTCTAGTTTAAAGAACTCTTCGTCTGAATCATCAAGATCAAGATCAGCCAAGTCGGGTAAGTCAGTCTCATCGTCCATACTGGAAGCATAGTTGGCGTTTATCAACTCGTCAAGGTCAACACTGTCTTCTGAGCTAAGCGAGGCAATGGAGAGGGGCCGTGCGTTATGCAGGGTCGAACTACGAACAGGATAACTATAAAAAAATGCCCATGCCTCTCTTTAGCCCGCCATCCTCCCCTTCGCACAGGTCAATATCCCCTTTACCCATCCTTGCTCAAAGCTGGTCCTGTCTGACTTTCCGTAGCGTCTTTGCAATAACCCTGAACCCGCATAAGCCAACCGTGCACGTCTCTCTTGCTTCGGTCATTGTCGTTGTGAAGTGTCATTTCGGTGGGTGCTTCTAACTCTTCTGTGAATACCGGTACTCGAGATGCAGTGGTCATTTAAAGCTGGTTTCCGTACGAAAGAAGGAGAGGATGTAACTTGAAGGTGGGGCCATGTTTCAAACTTTAGGACATCGGAGATTTGGATGCCATTAATGAAGGAAACCTAAGAAACAATAAGACAACGTGTTTAAGAGCTAAGCTTGGAAGCGCTACAGCAGCACAGATGCTATCTTTTAGCGCGACGAGAATCATCAACTAATTGAAACAAAGATCAGGCCTCCAATATCTTCCTCTATAGTCAATCGAGGTAACTGGTACTAAAGACACAAACGTCGCTCAACAATGGATATAAAAATATCACTAAAATTCGATACTTCCTTGAAACCTACAACGCACGATTCAGTTGTGTCCCAATACACTATATGCGCGTCGAATCACACTTACTGGGAAAATAATTTATATCCACGATATAATAGGCATTCGTACGAGACTCTATCAACACGTCGAACCCATAAAAAGTCAATCCCTACTTGCACGCATTAAGTTAACATGCTCGTTTACTTTATATGATACCCGGGCCGGGCGACTGCTTCAACGTACTAGTTCCCTGTTCAAGGTCTTTATGATCTGTCTTATCCGGTCAGGATCAACAAGAGCTTCTTTTTGCCGTTGAATTTGTTCTTCTGGATCGTACACCAAAAAGTACTTGTCTGACTTCTCTTCTTGCTCAAACTTTTTCGGCAAGTTTTGACTATCGAAATGATATAATAGCCCTACATCTACATGTCCTTTTAGCGCCAGTCCGTCACAACAAACAGGTCAAACAAACCTTCTTCTTTGCCGTTCATAATATTCTTGAGTGAAGGCCTGATGAAAATATAAGGTTCCCCATCAGCCACATAGACTTTAATCAGCACGCCATCGTGTTGTATAAACTCTTGAAACATCACAGGTTCATCCAGAGCATAAAATGATTTGAGCTCTTGTAATGCCTTTGGCGATGGCACTAGAGCCATTTCATGTGACTCGACGGACGAGCAAGCTGACTGTCGCTTACAGATGATCTACATGTATCCGAGTCAACCCATGTCTCTTCCTATCCCAACTCTTTTCGACCTATTAGAAAACTCGTACTGGGTATCGTAAATCTAGCCCTTGATCTGTATACACTGTCTGCAACTTTTCTAGTCCAAGTGTCTTTGGGACACAAAACAACCCTGAGCCTAATCGATATCAGTGACCAATACTCAGAAGCAGTAGATGATCATCTTTACCGCTATTGGCTGCTGCTGCTGCTGCTTCCAAGATTCTCTGAGTGTTCATCCGATTTTGGACTTTAAGCACGTTCACCCAAGGATCAAGAATAGGTATTTCAGGATGTCGTCTACAAAACGTCTATATGACAACAAGTTAAAAAGGCACACCGGCGGAAAGGCGCCTTGCAAAGAGAAAGACATGCCTCAAATCTTTCAAATTGTTCGCGCGCTTCATTGTCTCCATTTTCTGCAGATCGATAAACATCGCTGAGCTTATGTACTATTAAATCGATCGGTAGTTGATCTTCAATCGGACAGTTCAAGTCCAAGTAGATCAAGTTCAAGCCGCGGGATCTGTTAGAGAGTTCTTTTTGTTGGCATCACACGTTTTCTGCTTCAACAGCGTTTGGGCGTTACTTGGCTTTCACTTCAATGTCGCGAAATCCTGATTGCTGAATCTTCTTCTTTGACAGTATCAGCCCCACTGTCTTTGCCGAGGTCATGTCGTTAGTGCGAGGAAGGGTCGGTTAAAAAACTCAGTGCTTACTGAGATCCCTCTTTAGTTCCCTATCTATCGAAGTGGTTCTCCCACTAGTAATGATAGCTTTGGAATGTTAAGAACTTATCCTATACGACCAATGCCGTTACATCTCGCGCAAATTAGTGGGTTGTGCCCAGACCAGATGCCTCGGGTTGGATCTGCATCAACATGCGTCTTCGGATACTGATAGGATCCTGAGGTCTTGATCCAAGAATGCCGCATATATATTCTCATGTTCATTAACCCATTTTACAAGTGTTTAACGTTTTCTGTGTCTGAATAACCCAAGTCTGCGCCAGTCAACAAGAACAGCGGTGAAATGTAAATGTCAAGGAGTAGGCTTCTAATAAACAGTATTAGAGTTTGCGATATTTCCTTTCAGTTTCGAAGATAAGGGCTCTCCAAAGCTTCATGACAAAGACTAGGGCTTCTGTGTCCAGCACCTATGGAAAAAGTTAGTTTCGCCATATTCAACGAGCCATCGCAAACAAGCGCTTACCATTTCAAGCTCTTTTACAAGTGAATCAGGTGCTTCACGCTGTTTCACGAAATCCAGTATGAAGTTAATCAGTTCTTCTTCTTCACTGCCTGTTAATTCGGCAATCTTCTTTGAGACGAATGGCTTTAGTTTGGTATCCAATAGGTCCTGTAATTGTTTGTCCCCACGTAAGTTATAAAAGATCTCCCGTGCAAACATAGTCGGCAAGGACGTACTTCATCAAGTTGATCCCATCTAACGGACCAACTCCACAATTCCTGTTCGGAGCTCGGTATGGAATCTATAAGTTCTTTAATTCTTCTTAGACGTTCTTCAGGATCCATATGAGAAGAATCGTCAAGTGCAAGATCCTCGCCGTAATCCAGAGGAACCAGGACACGGCGTTTCCGGCCACCTTCTTCGTCCTCGTCTTCTTCATCCGCACTTCCCATTGCTGAGATTCTCTTAATAGGAATATTAAAGTTAAGTTTGGTAGGCTTGAGCGCAATTTTGGGTGCTTCCTCAGCAGCTCGAGCAGATCGTCTTTCTTTCTGTAAGCGCTCTAGATCCTCAGCGCGACGTCGTTCCTCTTCTAATTCTTCGGCTTCTAAACGGCGGTCTTTCTCATCCTGTTCGTCAAGCATTCGTCGGATAGCCTCTCTGCGTTTTCGCCATCGAGATCTGAAACACACGTGGTCAGCTCAGAGTCCCACTTAATGAAACTGTACAGAGTATCCATACCTATTTGCATAGAAATCTACTTCTCCTCGCTCCATTTCGACTTCGTCATCAAATTCCGCTAACCGTTTAGCCCAGTATTCTCGATCCCTCGCTCGCCGTTCATCTTCCTCTTTTTCGCGCATGAGGTCTCGCTCATAATTTCTCCAGCGTGCATTTTCACGGTCCTCGAGCCTAGCTTCTCGCTTCATGAAGTCAATGTCAGTCATTGTCTTTGTCATTCAGCAAAGAGCGATACTCACCTGCCGAAAAGCTCTTTCGACATCTTTCTCATGTTTCTGTATTTTTCGTCTCTCTAATTCTTCATCGCTTATGTCTTCATCATCTGGTACAGTGCCGTGCTCGACAGGACCACGCACAAAGTCTTGGCGTTTTCCACGCTGTGGCCGTCGTCGTTCATCGCGTTCAGGTGATTCGTATCGTTTATTATCTTGTCCCTCAGCCTGCTCTTCCCGAAGTCGTTGCCTTTCTTGATCTCTTTGGGCAGCCCGTTCCTTGAAGATGGCCAATTCTTTGCTAATAAGATCCTCCTGCATTTCTTCATCATCTTTTGTTGCTGTCCCAGTTTCATCTGGACCTGTAGTCGTCTTTGCCTCAGCCTGACCATCCTCTTCTTCTTCGGGCTCCTTGCCCGCGTTAATGGCTTCCACGTACGCATAAACCTTATCCAATGCGGCCTTGTCTTTGTCTTCGTCAGTCTAATAGAAAAAGGACAAGACAGTCAACGCCCTGCTCCTCTGCGACAAAAAGAGTTAAACTAACCGAAGCTTCCATGCGACCCGATTGATATTGATTCAAGTAATTGCGTACATTATCATCTGCTTTGACCTACCAAAAAAAAAATCCAAGTCAATCAACTTGTCGTCATAGCGCACGCAACAAAAGCATTTACAATAAGTTTTTTTTGCACTTGGCTACCGTCCATGGCAGTCAACGTCAGTCCTTCATGAGTTCCGTTTTCCCCTCCCAAGACACGCAACGTACGCAACACACTGTCTGGATCTTCATACTCTGCAAAACCAAAACCTTTCGGATTGCCCGACGGATCTTTCATACGCTTCCACTGTCGCAATGCACCGCAAGCCTTGTGTATCCAAAACAGGTTAATAGACAAGGAATCAAAGACAAGCAATATGCTAGGTATATATATACCCTCAGAAGTTTTTCAATCCAAGCATCACTAATGCCAGGAGCAATGGCACCAATAAACAGAGTTGTCAATTTCCCATTGTCGGTAGTACCAGCAGCACCGGGTTGTCCATGAATCATGGAAGCTGCGCCGGGCATAGGATGCATAGGAGGTCTACCTGGCGGCATGTAGCCTCCTGCGCCGTACGGTGCCGGTGGCGGACGCATGCCACCGTAGCCCGGTGGAGGACCATAAGGAGGTGCATAGCCTATGTTGACACTCAGCATATCGTTTGCTCTCAATAATGTTTCCTGCGTATTACCATAAGGATTAGGTTGGTGGTAAGGATCCATCGATTAATGTACGTGCAAAAGCTGCGGAGAGCCGAAAGCTTTCATGTCCTTTTTCGTCCCTGTGACTTTTGCCCAAATTGGGCGGATTCTTTTGGTCCTCCCCAATGACAAGTCCCATTCATATGTAAAGGAAGACAAAATGCATCCATGTTAATGTGTGCTACAGTATAAATTATGCCTACGAAAGAAGTAGCATGCCCTATAAATGAGTCAATACCGGTATGGCGCAGGAACAAGCACCGTTCTACGGCTGTTGCACTTGTAACTTTCGTGGCAGAGAGAACTTGCAAGGACGATATGCAGAGAGATGTACCAGAGGGTGTATACATGCCAGGAAAGCACTGTAAAAGGAGGAACAGCATGTGAAGTGTCTCATTCATTAATATCTGAAAGTACGCTGGTGGTCCTGGTCGCCATGCTTAAGGGCCACAAGTGCCTGGCTGGCTTTCATGCATCCAGTGGGCAGGCAAAAGATTTATTCGCCTCGACGAGAAAGCATTATCAACGAATGCCTTCTTACGAAGCGCTTTAATCTCTTCGTCTGTAAAGCCGAGCCAGGCAATTGGGTGGCATATACTTTAGTCTGCGTCTCGTCGATTTTCTTCTATTGCTCATCAAGCTTCTTATAATGTTTACCAAGCTTATTGTAAAGGTCACGGATCTCGTTGTACTGTTCAACAATCCTGGCTATACGGTCAAGCTCAGCGTGTCGGCGTTGCGTTTTCAGATACTTCTTGGTACCTGATATCTCCCTTATGGTAGTTCCGCTTGAGCCCGTTCGGGCTGCTACGCGGGCACACCCCACCTGCACTTCCCGATTGCTACCCTAGGCTTGGTTATCACGCTGTCCATCACCGCAGGACATCTTCTACAGTAAGAGCTCGATTTAGTGACCGCCCTCCAGAACTCAAAAGGTGATCACTAGATCGAAAAATCAACAAATCGAACTTGAGTTCAGCTTACATACCTGCACTACGCCCTTTGCTTATCCATCCATGATGGCCCCTTGGAGTAGGACAATGTGAAGAAAACGTGTATTCAGGCCAGTTACCATAGAAGTTCGTAGTTTTGGAAAGTAGTAATTTTCGCATTATAGGAAGGGAGTATACGGCCTTCTCAACACACCAATCTGCCTGAGAGACACCTTCAACTGAGATAACAGAATGCGCCATCGCAAAACTTGTTTCACTTTTTAACTGGGAGATCTCGTAAACCGGTGCGTAACGGGCGATGCTCTCGTAAAGCGTGATATGCATCTCAGTTTCGAACAAACTTTGAAATTGTTTGTAGTAGAGAAGATCCAAGAGACTTGTTACGATTCGAAAATTTTGGCAATAAGACAGATAGGCCTAAGCAATAGTACAATGCTTTCCTTTTTTGCTCTTAAGCCATACGTCATTAGGGCACACGGTATTCGGTAGTTGCCGCCGTGGGAAAGAGGCTACATTCGTAGCCACGGAGCAAGCGTTATACGAAGATAAAGTTGAACTGAGGCCTAATGACAAAAGCTAGAGAAGGTTTGTCCAAATGCTCGTATTCCCCAGAACCCGAAAGTAACCGAAAGCTGGATATGCCGATGATGCTCGGAAACAGTCAAAAGCGTAGTACTCAAGAGGCGAAACGCTCGAAGGAGCCAGATAGGAAACCATATTTGGCTTCTGATTTAATGGTATGAGGACGGAAAGTGATCACTGATCACTAGATCGAAAGTACTGTAGTGATATTTTCTTGTGTGATAGGAAAATAAAAGGAAACAATATAAGAGGAACCAGAAGTCGGTAAGACTGAATACAGGTTGTTTATTAAAAACGATATCTCAACTCTTTACATGATGTTCTGAAGGAAGTCCTTCTCGTGGGCGCTCTTCCTTTGTCTGGATCTGTCCAGTGCTTATCTGGAGAAAGTAGCTGCAAGCGGATAGGTAGTATTTGCCACGATAACCGACAGTTCTTATCGGTTCAATAAACCTTAACCTCTGACCGATGCTTCAGCGATGCAGCGCTAATGGGAGCTTATCTGCATGGTGATAGAGGTCAGCTTAGTAGAGGCGTCATCGAGGATAACTGACCGCAGACATGTATTGGAATGCCCAGTTTTGGTCATGTAAAGATGTCGGATATGGCAGTCAGTTCAGGGTCGTCAGTCCGAAAAGTCTGGACTGGGACTGTAGTCCATTCTGCAGAGCCCAATCGAAACGAAACTGTCCGATCTCTGCTCCGTTTCAGCTTCCGGAACCAGCCATCTGGGTTTCGTTTCGAACCATACACCAAACGAAATCGGAATGGGGAAATGCACGGTAACCCCTAATTATTGCGGAGTGTAGAGTTTCCTTTTCTCATCAGCTGGTCACATGAGCGCCCTCATTTGCGAATAACTATATAAAAGAAATCTGAAGGCCGCAGTCTAAGAAACACATAAGGTGAACGGCGAGAGAAAAATGGCTCGTCTACTAGAGAAGTAATCTGATCTGTAGGACGTCTTCTAGAGCCCTGGCTTGACACAATGGAACCTAGGCTAGTGCAACGGCTCGATTCCTAGAAATCTGTTGTAATAGCAGCAGTTTCAGTCTCCGACCTTACTTATGGTTCCGAAAACCAGAGCAGAGCAGGGCAGAGCCAACCCGGATACGCTCTGCTCTGGTTCGCTCTAGGGTTCACCACGAGTCGAGTCGAGTCCGAGTCCGAGTTCGAGTTCGAGTTCGAGTCGAGTCAAGTGGTGAACCCTAGTTCGCTGTGGTTCGCTCTAGTTTGTGATTGTGATTTTGCAGAGGAAGGCTTTCTGCTTGTTTTCTCTCTATGAACATTTCCTTGGTTCCATCTTGCTCATTTCCCGAACATCATTCTATAACTATACACATGGCTAACGCATCCCCTCATCACATCTCTCTATTTCAAAAACTATCGCAAACCAGAGCAAACCAAAGAAGCGCGAGAGTAGAGTAGAGCAGAGCAGAACCAGAGGCCAAAGCTCTGCTCGGAACCCTAACCTTACCTCGGTCGACTATACTGTAAGGCCACTTTTCATCGGAGCAATGGTGAAGAAACAGACATGCCCAGATATCCTTGAACCTCATTTTTCGTGAAATTAAATCATCAGATATTGCTAACCATTTCCTAAGACGGTCTGCCATTAGCAATAGTTGCATAATTCTGTATATCAATTGAATAATAGGAAAAACCATGAAAGCTATGCAAAAAATCACCTCGCCATGCAAAAGAGGCATTACCTAAGCCAGCTGCTCCTTTTATCTTCGTTTTTCAAGATTTCAACCGATTACATGAGGAGCAAGGTAGATGGCTTGATAAGCCCATTGTTGAGGATACCAATGCAAGAAACTAAGTTTGACACCAGGCAGAGATGACTTCGGGAGAAACGTCTATAGTCAAAACACGTCAGGGTCCTTAGGCACCCCTCATTTAAGATTTGAAAGACTGCAAGTTTTCTTGGTTTCCAACTTCCGCTGTTTTGGCCACTTGCTGCTTTCACTTTTCCTCTTTGCCATAGGAGATAACGTTCGCACATTTAGTTCTAGCATCTCACAGCTTCGTTGCAGACCGCCATACAACATTTGTACGCAAATGGTGCAATTGTTCAACGTCATGCTGCTGAATTGCGAAAAGCGAGATGACGATGACAGCCATTGCAAAAAGATCGTTTCGTCAGTCCGGACACATACGTTCACCGCAGCAACACAAATACGTTCAATGCTATGTACGTATGCCCTTACTGAAAAATTTTCCTTCCTCTTCCCGGCGGTGGGGGATCGAGAGGGAAACGACGCCCACTCTGTGCGTCGTCAGGTTTGCACTTATGTGACAATGACGTCATGTTTTACGACTCTCCAAAATGATGACGCAGGAAGGGCCGACCCTATAATGACTTCATCCAGGTGCGTGAAAGACTGGGCACAAGGAAAATTAGGCGGTCTTTCGTTTGTTAATTAAATATGGTAGATAAGGACTTTCGTTGTCTTCGACCAGGATGAAAGTATTAGAACAATAACTATGGCGTGTACCTCTGAAACTGTATACCTAGCTGTTGCAACATGGAGCTAACGGCGAAAGGCCGTGAAGTTGCAATGGACTTATATATTATCAGCGATTCTGTAACTCAGCTGCAATAGGCGGGATTTGCGGCAGCCGGGGTGCCTTTGTGCCGACACGAATCGATAGACAGTTTCGGTAGAAAAGTCGCTCGATAAAAGGTTCGGTCGGCATATTCGTAGTCTTCCTCGGGACACGAATCGGACTCCCGGGACGGTACATGGGACAGGAAAGACGGGACACTCGGGACACTCGGTACTCAGGATATCCCATCCTTAGTCGGAACCCTAATGATGCGTCATGCCAGTGGCACGGCATGGCTTGTCATCAGTATTCCTTCCTTAAAGCTGCCACTTAGGCATTTTCTAAGAGTGAAAACTAGAACGCATAAAATCTGCACGTCGAGAGTGTGTGGAAGCATGATCTTGCGGGACTTATCTTCGTCAATGACAACGCGGAATCCCTATTGAAGAAGGCCATGGAAGAGGGCGTGAAGCGCCAGATGAAGAAACAGATGGCGGAGCCGCAGCGAGTTGCTTTTGTTTATGACAACGTAAGGATGTAGCCTATGCGACAGCCGTTAACTACAAACCTTACTCACAGTTTGTGATAGATAAACGAGGATGATGGTGTCACCGTTGAAGGGCTCGATGTGTCCCCTGGAACTGTTGTGAAGCGTTCGGCCCTAAAGAACCTTCCTTTCTACAGTGGCCTTGATGAGATGATGAAGGCACACGTCAGGTAAGTGAACACGTTAAGCTAGTATCTCAATGCCTGCTAACGCTTGATAGTCTTGGTTTAAATTCTATGTTGCATATGACAACTGGTGCTTTTATTGGCCAGAAGGCTTTGTTTGGGAAGTGTGCCTGGAAATCTTTGAAAAACAAGTGCGGCACTCCACGGACAACAAAGCATCGGTTACCGAAAGAGACCGAGTCGATGCTCAAGAAATTGCGCAAGGTAAGGCTGAAACAAATAATAACAATAAACAGTAGTGTTCTAAGCTTTGAAGGTTTTTCTTAGCTCCTCCATCGCAACCTCAAAGATGGATATTGGAAAGCCAAGAAGATGCAGAGGTATTCGAAGTCTGCATATGACGATATCTGCTTTGAATACTTTTCTATAATGTAAGAATTATTGCCTATTTACCAGTTGGTCTGTCTGACTGCGTATCATTTTCTTAGCGCCGATCACTACATGAAAAAACACCCGTTGCTTGCTTTGGTGTTCGTTGAGGTGTTCGATGTTGAGAG
>JSYX01000587.1:0-22186 GCA_000787465.1 Thermomucor indicae-seudaticae | reverse complement strand
CTCATTACAGAGTGACAAAACAAAGAGTGGACTTTCAGTGAAACATTACAGACCCCACCTCATCGCTTTTGCTCATTGCGGTGCAAATGATCGTCCCAAATGTCAACGACTCCTTGGACGGTTACAATAGTCGTTTGCCACATAGCGTAACCAACGGATGAAGATACGCACACTTCCAAAGACTGAATAGCCTGTCTGATAACCTAGTAGTCTACTGCTTTAAATGCAGAGTGAGAAACGCGCACCGGCATGGCCGTCAAATGCGCAATGACGCCGCTTTAAGGCTAATGTTTGATGAAGGAGAAGTGCGAGCGCAGGTGTCAGCATAAGAACGAGTGGTCCAGTCATTACTTACCGTACATAGCAACGACTTTATTCAATAAACAAGCTCCTTAAACGGCTATTTTTCCGCAACTTTATGTTTTATGTACATTGAACACGCCGTGGAGAAAGTGAAGAGTGAAAGTCAATACGCACTTATCCGCGAATTGGTCAAATGGCATAAATTCGCAGCAAAAATACTACAAGCAGTCTAAGAACAGGGAAGTACTCAACAGCGACACCGGAAAAAGACTTGACGTTCAGTCCAGTAAACGAAGAAGTAGAACTCTCAATAAACAGTGCTTTGGCTATTTAGGCTATTCAATCCACTCATTCTCATCGCTGGATACAGTATAACCTCGATATCTTTGTAGCTTCTCGCCCTAACCGAGCCTATAAGGATATCGAGTTCTACTGTACATGTATGGCGCTATAACTGCAAACTGGGTCAAGGTCACCTCGCAGGGACACTGGCACGCTGATCAGAGCTGGATAAACGTCAACACGACATACATACACACCAAGATTGTAGAATAAAACAGCATTTGTTCATAAAGGTTCAAGATCGGTTTTTGTAACTTGACGAAACTTTTAACATAGATAACAATACTCAGCCTGCAGCTCGCAAAGTACATGCACGTATTCATGCCGCGAATAAAATACACGAAACCTTTTTCCGCTTCGTAAGCTTTAATGTTCCTGTCGCCCAATGCAAAAGCGCGCGAAAATTTTGGAGACGGTCATTTTCAACCTTACCTTTTTTTGGCCCGTTCCTCTCTAATAGATGGCAACACCATCCCTGGATCAGTACTTGGCCAATTATCAGCTGAAACTTGTCCAAGCCGAAGGCCGAGGTCGTAATGTTGTAGCGACGGGGTTCATCAAACGAGGATCGATTGTCACCACTTCACAGCCCTTGGGTACCGTGCCCCTTGCGTCCAGTCGGCGCGAATACTGCAACTACTGTTTTCGAAGGCTAGGAGCGGCTCGGGGCCCACCATTGCAGCGATGCTCGCGCTGCAAGGCTGCCTACTTTTGCGACATGGGATGCTTCAAGAACGCTTGGCTCAGTTATCATCAATTTGTATGTCGCCCTGCAGAAAATGACAACGACGATGAGGAAGAAGACGACGATAACGCGGAGCGGAGAGATTTGGAAATGTTGGAAAGAGTAGCGCTCAATGTCTCGCGTTATCACAAGCGCAAAGAAAAGCTGCTTGAAAGGGAATTGTCGCAAGAGAACAGCAATAACGGCACAACCACGGTGGACAAGGATGAAACAGTCGAAGTGACCATGGAAGCCTTTTTCAGTCTCATGGATCATTATGATGAGCAACCCAAGACGCTGCGGAACCAGTTTACGCGTATGGCAGAGCAAGCCAAGCGAGCACCGTACCTTGTCGAAACCAGTATCACAGTCCAGGAGCTCGTCCGGTATTTGGGCCGCTTCCGATGCAACAATTTTGGTATATACGACGAGCAGATGTTTACCATTGGCGAGGGCACCTACCCGGTCGCGTCGCTCTTCAATCATTCCTGCCGACCCAACGCAGCCGTTATCTTTGACGGCGCGCTACTGACGATCAAAGCGATCGATGATATCCAACCGGGACAGGAAATCACGATCGCCTATGTGGATATCGCGCATTCACGGACGCAGCGGAAAAGGATGCTACGAGACAAGTACTTTTTCGACTGCACGTGTGAGCGATGTACGGATGGTACATGCATTGGACGCATTGATACATTGCTGGGTGAAGAAGAATCGGACTGGGACCGTGCCCAGAGTCTACTTGACCCGGATGGAGGACCAAGTGCGAAAATGCTGCGCGTGATTGAGGATGAATGGGACTTGTATAACATGACCAAACGCTACAATCGACGGAACGGTAACTTGCCTGATCCTGCTGAACCTCTGACGCTTCCAAACTATGTCCATCTTGTACTGCCACTGTTGACGCCCTATCTCTGGACAGCCAGTAATCCAGAACTTTGCTTCGTAGGCAACTCACCGCCTCCTTCTTCTTGCACAATGCAACACATAACAGAATTCGATGATCCACCGGCTTCGGCCGCATCGCCTTATCCAGGGAATACGTACCACGAGATACTCGAAAGCACCATAGACAGGGTACTGGCTTACTCTGCTCCCAACGCCCATGTTCCTTATCGGATCACCACGCTCTCCACGGCCACCCGGCTGTTTTATGACCAAATGATGGAAGGTCGATGGCGCAATGCCACCAAGCTGGGCATGTACATTCTTGCGCAGTATTCTATTATCTATCCACCTTATCATCCCATGCTGGCTCATCATCTGTTACTGCTTGCCAAATCAGCTTGGAATTCTAGTGTACAAAACGAATTGGTCTATGGCGGACGTCGACTCGAAAAAGCTCAAGAACGTGGCATAAGAAGGTGGATTTTGTTGGCAAAGGATTGCATCCTGCATACGTTTGGGAAACAGAGTAATATGTGGCGGGAGTTAGTGGAACTGGAATGGATCTTTATACGCGATCAAAAGCTCAAATGAAAGCAAAACGGAGATTTTTTCGTTGTCTTGTTTGTTGGCACTTCCCCTTCTGCGACATGCCGCGGTGATTACATAACCTGAGACCCTCGATGCCTCCCCCCACCCGCTCCTTGACGACAGAAAGGCATTCCAGGTTAAGCAATAGGAAAATTGTTTTAAAAAAACCCCAGGGGGAAAGGTTGAATATACCATCGATTTCAAATATATAATTATAGAAGATAGATGAGATATTTAGGGCCTGGGATGGCCATTCTTACACCTTTGAACAAGCGCTTCAGTTTTCACATTCCCTCGCCACCTGTGCCTCCTTCACAATATATATAAATATATCGTACCGCAGCTGATATCGATGTCCGATGAAGACGACGATTACCTGGACGTTAACCTAGTCCTTGGAATGCCTACTCCCGCGTCCTCCAAGAAATCACTGAGAAACCGCTTAATATGGGTCCATCGTATACTCGATACCGATTTCAACACGGTTAATGAAAGCGACACGCTCATATTTGAACCAAAACCAGACGTCAACAGCGAACTAGTATCCATGGAAGAAGACTTGTCTTCTTTGGACATCAAGTGTGATCCTCTACGCCACCACCAGCATCCAAAGACGAGGCCAAAACGAAGACATTGGAGACGTTGTTTCGAGCACTTTCTCGATAAATGTGGATCCACTGATGAACAGCTCATATCTCATTTAACTTACAATTTCGAACAAGAACTACAAGAGTATATAGGGACAACGGAAGAAGAAGAACAGCAGCAGAGTCAGAAGCAGGACCTATGGAAACCACCCATCACAGCCGTACATTTTGCCAAATGGCTGCCACCACGCATATTCTCAAATATTCGCGCCCTACATGAATTCTCCTTGGGTGGTCCTGTTTCCCTGCGGCTTCGCGTCAAAGATCCTCGGGAGGAGATGAGCTATTGGGACAAGGTTGACCGTATCCTTCACAACGTCAACTCATCCTCTTTCTGGGAGTGCCTCTCAGTCATCATGGAGCACATGGTGGCCATACTCCAGCTCGTATTTTTAGTAGAACGGCGGCACTCATTCAATCCTCTGCTGCGCATAGCTCCCAATACGGTCAAGATGTTGTTATTGAGCCAGCAAATGCCCCTCGTCGCCTTCGTGACGTACATCCGCACCTTGTTTCAGCGCATCTGTGATGCGCGACCGCATCATCAACTCAAATTCCACACAATAATGGATTATTATAAAGCCAGGAGGTTTGGGCTGACCTTGCAATGCTGTTGGTCCCTGCTGGAAGCAATCCATATGGAAAACGCCACATACACCTTTCAGTCGCATCGAGTGTGGTGGTTGCAGAAGTGCGCGGCATTGGAATGGCTAGAGTACTTTAGATACCCTAGGCCGCTTATACCGTATGAAGATTGGAGGCCGTTGGAGGTATGGTTTTCAAAGGTTCAACGCCAACATCTAAAGTCGTTCAAGTCTGTGTACTTTTCTGGTATGTTATAACCTTTCGTTTAAACGAAAAAAAGAAGAGACAACCATTGACCCAGTCTTAATCATAGCTCTCATCTATCTTGTTACGGAGCGCCACAAGAAGAGGGGTATCACGTTTCCGCATACGCTCAAGTACGACAGGAAACGGATTGTGGAATATCGTAACGAGTTTCATCGCCTCGTGATGCTCGCGGTGATCAGTCTGCCGTATTACTGCATAGCAGGCCGATCTGTGAACAGGACGGACCTCGAACTTTTATTCGTTAAATTATCCAATACGGTCAAGGATCGAAACGCCATCAGTGCGCGCATGATATGGGAGGAGCGGGATTCGGCTGGCCGCATCACCTACTATGGCTTGGCAATGATCGTGTGGAAGGCAGCAGAATATACGCGGCGAGGCTTGCCCGCAATGGCTGTGGACGAATCCGAAGTGCGGTTCTGGAGCAAGTGGTTGGCAAGCAACTTACGGAAAAAGACCTTGATTCGCGTCCTGTATGAGAGCCGCATCAGGGATATCTTGATAATTGTGTGCCTCTCATCCGGCTTAACGAGAGAAATCTTTGCAGAACTCAGCTTGTCGGGACTCCATAAACACATCCTTGAGCTGGGCTTACGGATCCAGGCCGTGGGTAATCTCAATTTACGAACCTTTGGTCTCTTGTATTCTGCCATTTGGCGCCATTCAACCAGTCTTTTTGTATTCTCATGTCCAGAAATAAACGATCCTTGATGCCATGTTTTTACCCTATCGTTTGCAGTTGGATCAGCGCAACTTTTGCGTCATGTGAGTCCTCGCAATCAGCTGTGGATCCATGCGACATTGGCTCCCCACCTGTGACACCAAAGAAAAAACCCAGCTTTTCTTGCCATGTCTTCATTTCGATTTATCAACGCAATTTCGCCGGCAAAAGAAAGCGACGCGCAGGGGCAGAACGCTGCACTCAAAAGGCGGCAATCTGCATTTCTGTTTATCAATACATCCCCGGAAACTTCGTTGGCAAAAGAAAGCAGACAGCAGGAACAAAGCGTTGCAGTAAAATTGCGCCAGTCTGCATTCCCTTTCATTAATGCCACGTCATCAGTGCTTTCTAAGGACAGCAGTAGCAGCATCAGCACCAGTACCAGCAAAGGATCGGTAAAAGAAAGGCATTCGCAAGAGCAGAGCCCTGCAGTAAAAATGCGTCAATCTGCATTCCCTTTCATTAATGCCACGTCACCAACGCTTTATAAGAACAGCACCAGCACCAGCACCACGAAGGAAATGGCAAAAGAAAGCCATTCGCAGGAACAGAACCCTACAGTAAAAACGAGCCAGTCTGCATTCCCTTTCGTTGACGCCACATCAAGAACGCTTTCTTGGAGCGACAGCAGCAGCAACGGCAGCCCGACGACAGATTTGTCTGCTGAGAGTAACTTGATACGGATACGAGCACAACGGGAAAGACAAGTTGATATGCTTCAGCGATATTATCAACGTCGAAACCTTGTTAATGAGCAAATCATGAAGGTATTAAAAAGACGATCATCTAGTCCATGTTGGTTGTGCCTATCCTCTGAGAAAATTCAAGTTGCATAGATCTCTTGGCGAGCTGCAGCAACAAATAGCGGAACGGCTTGGATCCGAAGAGTTCCTGCAAGCCGAAACTCTGGCCCACCAGGAAAAGCAAATAATGGATAAACTGTGGGACCTTTTTGTGTCGAAGGAAGAAAAGCTGGACCAAGAGATATATACTTCTCTGGAGTCTTTGACACAGACGCTTTTACGCGAGGCAGAAGCCACGGGTCACGCTGCTCAAGCTCTACAGCGTACCAAGGTATTGTAAATCCACTTGCCGCCAGTAAGGTTGGGTGAGAAGAAAGCAATAATTTTCATATTACTAGGAGCATCGAGAGCGTCAAGAGTTTCAAAGGAGAATGGACTACGAACGACGGCACGAGCAAGAGATCCAGCGTATTCGTGGTCAAAGGGCAGCCGTCGAACAAGAAAAGAGTGAGGTTGCGTTCGACCTGAAAATGTGGCAGGAGTCCAGTGATGAGTTAGATAACCGGATTGACGAGTTGGTTCATCAAGAACGGACTAAGAAAAACCGACTACTCGACAAGGTTCAAGAAGCTCAGGTAAAAATACAAAGATTGTGAGGATACGAGAGGGCTTATCCCATTTTAACAGGCTATATGTATATTAGAAAGAAATAGATGCGTTGAAAAGGCGCATCAAAGATCTCGAAGAACACCAAGATAATTGGCGAGCCGAAATTCAACAGCTGGATAAGACCATGCAAGAGGCCGTGCGTCCTTTTGTTTCCGAGCAAGAGACCCTTGAGAATGACTTGAAGTCAATCCAACGGCGGCATCAGGATGTAAAGGCGCGAGAGGTATACATACTTGCCAGGTTATTGCCATTTTGTGAGATTAAATGTGTGTAGGAGCAACTGGATGTCGAAGAACAAGCAATTCATTGCGAAATACAAAGGGAGGAGCAAAATCAAGAGCGCGAATATCAGGAACTGGCGTCCTTGAACGATCAGATCGAGGAAGCCTTGAGATCAGTGGACCAGATCAGGTCAGATTCAGACAAGATGCTGTTATTTAAGGAAATTACTGGAACGCGAGACACCAACTTAGCCGAGCGAAAGCGAGAGATGGATAGGTGAGTCCAGTCGATAAGAAAAAAGCGAGTAATACAAAGTGAGAATGACCGGTAGTGGTTGTTATTTTTAGAGTCCATCGTGCACTGTCAGAAAAGTTGGCGGCTCTCGATCGCTTACAGCAAGAGACATACACTTGTGAATGCCATGTTGAAGAGGCCAAGGAAACAGTTCTGCGGTTAAAAACACAGTGGGCCAAACTTGAGCGTCAGAAAGCAATGGCTGTGGAGGCACGACAGTTGCAAAAAGCAGCCGAGGCTGCTTCTCAAATGGACAGTGTGAAGGCAACCCTGGAAGAGGCGGAGCGGGCACTGGTGGATTATCACCATGCTGCAGATGCAAGTAAAAAATTACTGCACGAGGAACGGCAGAAAACGGAGGCGTTCCGGGGTGAATGCGCAAAGACGCAAGATCAACGTGGTTTGTTGCATACTTTTAGTGGGAGGAAAAAGGTAGAAAAGTCATGTTACATGTTATCATCTAGGAACAGAAATGATAATGTTGCTGCAAAAATCCAAAGATGCCCTCATGCAGTTGCAGCCAACGTAAGTCAAGACAATGATGACGATCACGAATTTTATAACAGACCTTCATACATTTCTGTAGGAAGGAGTCGCTGTTGGGTGAATTGATTGCTTTGGATCTTGAAAGCATTGATCAACGGATACAAGCGCTGTCGATCCGAGGACTAGGGGGAGAGTTGGCCCATGCTCTCTCTTGACCGGATACCTGGTCGGTCAAAAAGCGTGGGATCAGTATAAGGGAAGAGAGATCAGGAGTAAGATATAGAAAGGAGACCACGAGAAGACAACAGACAGAGCGGGTTAGGAGATAGTTTGCCCCTGCATACGCTCAAGCCACCCCATAGAAAGGAATAAGTGTCATGCGGTGTTTATAATGCAATGGTCTATATATCGCACGCTCTGAGAATAAGATGATCTCTTTGTAGCTTCCGGTATATTTATTACTATTATTTACTGCTAAGTGAACTTTTTTCAATTCTACATAGAGAAACCATAAGATAAAAGAAAAATCATAAAATTAGATATAAACCCCATAGAAGAAATGTGTAAGCACCACCGCAAAGACAAAAAGAGGAAATGAAGGAATGTCCTCTCCATTTGGCCCTTTCTTTTTCGTGCATGGAGAAGGAAGAAGAGGGGATGGGAAAGAATGTATAGAAGGGTATATGGATGTGTAATAAGCAGTGTATATGTACTTTATCAATTTATGAGGAGGGAAGGGAGAGCAAGACTTTTATGAACAAGGGAGGGAATGTATTTAGAATGGATAGTATGAGGATCTCCGGATGTCCTCCTTGGGTGATAATGGAAGGAAACTTGAAAGGCTCGGAAGAACAATGGATGACGATGAGGAAGAAGAAGAAGATAGCGTGGAAGAGGAAGAGGTTCGGCGATAAGGGTTATTGACGAGCCAAGGATTCCAAGTGGGAGAAGAAGGTTCATCGAGGCTGGTGCAAGGCGAGGCATCACCGGAAAGAGGCGGAGTCAGAGGTGGTGATGATGATGAAGGTGAAGAATAGCAGTCGTGGCATCCGCAGTAATGATAAGCAGCAGGAGCGGCAGCAAGAGCTTGACGTCTTTGTTGTTCTTGTACCATTCGACGTTCTTCGAGAAACGGACGCCACTGAACCTGAGGTCGTTTGCCGTTCGTAGCATGATCATGTTTCATATGTTTGGTCAGCATGGTTTTTCGAACAAAGCTTTTGGTGCAGTCGTCAAACGGGCACCTGTATGGACGCTTGCCAGTATGCGTGCGTCTGTGCGCAGGAGCGTGAGTGGAGTTCTACGGACCATCCCAAAAAGAGAAAACTCACCGATGTCTTGCCAATGAGCTGCTGTCACTGAAACTTTTGTTACAAGCTGGGTATTCACAGACGTGTGGTCGTTCACCAGAATGGGTGCGCATATGTACAGTCAGGGCGGAACGCTAATGAATATGAATACGGTAAGGATCTGCGTCTGGCTTTTTGCTGATTCGTCCGTCCTACCTGAATGAAACTTTTGCCGCAATCGGGCTCTCGGCATTTGAATGGCCTACATAGTAGATACGATCAGACATAAAGAAAACGTTTCCCACACCTATTGTACATTTACCGCTCATTAGTATGGATGCGTGCATGACGAACAAGATCCGAACGGCGACCTTGAATATAGATAAAAGTCAGAGCTTCCCAAGCGGGCCAGATCGACCGAAGAACATACCAAATGTCTTGTTGCAACCGGCAAAAGTACAAGCAAAAGGCCGCTCTTCAGTAGAAAAATTATCTTGATTAACAAGTTCGAGGATTTCCATGGATATAAATTCGCTGAAAAAGTTCTAGTTTTGGGACTCTTTGAAAGAAAAGCGAGCAAGTCGAATGACAATCCGATCCAAACTGAAGACGGTTATTTATATAGACAGATCAATTTGGGAAATGCAAGGGAACACGACCCAAAAGCAAAGTTCGTGCACTATTCTCAATGGCCCCCATAACGCCCTTCTTCGCAGCAGCAGCCCCCCAAAGCCTCCCCTGGATGGCACAACACTCACACACATATGCGGACACACACACTTCTCTGTCTGTCTGTTCCATTAGAGCTTCCATGCAATTTCCCTCGTTTCTGGAACTGGACCCCCCCTTCCTCATGACTTAATAATACAATCTCCCCCAGTGGAAGCGTCGAGTCTGGGAGAGCAATTACGCCAGTTAACGTGTTACTGCAAATTAAATTTGCTAGCAGATCACTTGAAAACCGTGTGTGTCTTTCCATTGAACAGCCCCGCCCCTGTTCATTCAACAATGCAACAGAGAAAACAACACCACCTTCCTCCCTTTCATATTTGCTTCCATCCTTTTGTACGCAATAAAAGGTCATCGAGTCCTAAAAGGAAACGATTAACAGCTCCGTGATACCTACTGTCTGTTCTCTCTCTCTGTGAATTTGTACTACTTTCCGGATCGTCGATCAAGCAGCATGGATTGTCATGTGGTTGTACGTTCCGTACACACGACAGCTTATACAAGACTGGCCCAGTTAACGAATGACACTGATCGGAATCCCGGGCGGAGCATGATACCCTTATTGTCCTTTTTAGCGCGCGACCAACCCTATCGCCACCCATAGACTTTCACCCCTTTTCTTTCAAGAATCACATCATCGCACCCGCCCCCATTCGCCAATATACTGTTCCTGACACCCCTTGATCGTGTTGACCCTGCAACACTCCTTTCATTGCTATGGTTACAGTTTCGATCTTTGCCCTTTTCTGTGTCGTACAAGACCGTCCGCACGTACCTTACGCATGGTGGTAGTAGCACAAAGTGTGTGCGTCAAGTCGATCTTCCTGGATAGAGCAGCGAATCGTATGGACCTGTTTTCTGCTAAATATCCGCGCCCCCCTAAACGCAATGACCGCGTTGGATCTGCACGGTCTTCTTTTTGATATATCTTTTTGTGAGAACGCGTATATAGGAGAGTGGTGTATGCGTGGTGTGTGCGCACGGAGCAACATTTGAGAATAGCTTACTGCCCCCCTTTCTAACCGTTTCCAATTCCCTTGCAGAAATCCACCATGCCAAAAAGTGAGGTCAAATGAATGTTCTGGGGTACATGAACCCGTTTAAGTAGTTATTAATGACGATAGCGCGGCTTTTCCCAAACCCCCGGAACAAGAGGGAGCTGTTCATTAAGAAATTCCAAACCTTCTTTATGATACAATGCACTGACGAACAACAACAAAAGGGTGCTCCTTTTTAATGCGTGGTTCTTTTCTATTGTTTCCGTCCCTACTGAAACCATCAATCTTTCCAAAAGGACGTGTATCATTTCATCTTGTTCATGAATGCAGGGTCCATGTTTCTTTTTTTCTTTTGTTTAAACCCTGAAGGACAGAGAGAGGACCCTTTTTAATTACAGTTGCACATGGCTCTCTCTATTCAGGTTCAAAAGGCCTGGTAATCGGTGGTTCTGTTCACATAGAAACTGCTCGTGCCCTGTCCTCCTCTCTTTTATGAAATCCCTACATTAGTCGGTCAACTGAAAGATAATGGTAATGATAGGTACATTGAACTTTGTAATAATAGAACGAAAAGATAAAGTGTCGCGCTCATCCCCTTCATACTCTTCTCTCTCCGTTCTACCGGATCCCCTTTTGATAGAAACATTAACGAGGAGGTCTCCCAATCCATGGGATGTCCGCCATTTATCCATGATGGCAATGAGACGCTTTGAGAAGACAAGAGCAATACTGTTCGAAGGTCCTTAGTTGCTCCGAGTGAAGCGAATACAACTAGCGCAAGCAACGCTTTGACCTTTGTTTGGTTTTGACTATCTCACTGGTGGTCTTTAGAATCCCGTTCAGTCAGTTGTCGGTCTGAGGCGCCTAGATTAATATGTTTCTTAGACGGAGCCCGCGCGATACAACGGTACGCCGTATACAGTGGAACCTCGATATCTTTAGAGACTCAGTTAGGGCGAGAAGATGTCGAGGGTATAAATAAAGATAACAGTTTGGATAAGTTTTTACCCGGATGTATGCTTTGATAGAAACTTTCGCTTACTGTTAGTTAAATCATTTCAAACCGGCCGTATATTGCTATTTAGAAGCTTAATTACAACTCATATAACGTTCTCATTACTAACAGGAGGATGCTTATAATTATGCATATAAACAAGTATTGAGCTGTACTGCAACGGCTAGTCTTTTCTCATGGGAAACGTTCTGAAGTCAGATTACATTTTCGAATAAGGCGTTCGTAATCAGAGATGATACCAAACATTTGGAGCTGATTCCTTTGCAATTTACTCATTAATTTCTGTTGTTATTACGACGGAAAATGTCTATAAGGACTTATACGTAGAACATGGCCAGGACGAAGGATCTCAGGCGAGTGGAACGGCGCTTATAGCATTGCCGCAGAAAAGCTATTTCTTTACAAGCTTCGGGGCCTTTGGGCACTGGGGCTGAACCGCATGGTCAGTTTGCTCGTCTTCTAGGTCGCAGAAGCTCGAGCGCCCATGACTTTATATCACTTTGAACGAAATGCGTTAATACAAAAACCTACAAAGATAACGAAGTCATTAAGAAATCGATGCTCTACTGCATGGCAATCACATTTGTAGCAACGGATAGTAGGCACACAGGAAAAACTGACAGAGGCGGTCGATATAACGACCTTTTCGATACAGCAATTGCTTTCCAATGTTACCAAGTTATGTCGCACGGACACTGTACACAGAACTGATCGAACGCCTGTAGTAATATCATTCGCGCCCGGCACATGCTGCGACCCGAACCTGATTAGCATAAGCAGCATCCTTTTCGGATTTTCCAGGGTCCAGTTTCGGATTCGATTCCAGCAAGACCTTTTTCAGTTCACTGCCATTGCTAATCCATTTAACGATCGCCCGTCGAATTAGCCATTACCTAGCCATGTTTGAGTCCTACTTCTGTACTTTTTGTACTTCACAGACCGGAATTCCGTCAACAACCAACAACATACAAAGAGAAGCTCTGGTGGTCTTTCGGTCCGCTTGTTGCCAGTCTCAGATGCCCTAGGCTAAAATGGGAATTTTTAGCGGCTACGACCACGCAAAGTATCTGCGAAGCGATGTGTGACATGCCAGGCGTTTCGTCAACCGAAAATCGTGGAGCGATTTGATGTTTTTTCGTATAATAGCTAGTGCGCCTTCACGGTGTATGTGCAATGGCTATGTTACTTAACAATAAAGCACTTCTTCGCTCATGTCACCGTATCGCACTTTTCATACTCTTTCTAAAAATGTATCCTCTGTCTCGCCGTGCCCACGCGTTACTACAGTCCCCATGGTAACGAGTAGAGGTGATCGATACATACGGTTATATCAATTGTCCGTGTCAGACTAGAAACATGATCGCTACATTGGGAGCACTGTTGTATTGAGCATCTTTATATCGCCCGAGCATAGTATTTGCTGGAATGTCGCTTGAACTGACCGCTTGCATGCTTCGTATATATACTGTCATCAAAGGTTTGAGTTATATAGATGAGTGTCTCTTGGGCAAAAAGTTATATCTCTGCACGTGTGTTGGCTCTACATTTGTCGGATCTTGTGCAACAATACAATACCCCTTTTGGGTGGAGTTCAATAGGAACAAGGCTCCCTCTCATCTCTCACTTTATTTTGTCCTCATTTCATCTCCCTTTCTCGTTTCTCTTTCACTTGACAATCCTTAGCTCGAGCTCATCATCATGGCCGCTGCCACTGCTCAAAACCCTACCGAAACCAAACAGGTAATGACCGTACCTCGTCATTGAGCCTCCGCGTAATGTTAACGTGTACTCTTCTCAGACACAGTTGAATGGCTATGTCGGTTTCGACACCATCACCCAACAAATTGAAAAGAAACTGCTCAAGAGAGGTTTCCAGTTCAACATTATGGTTGTTGGTATGCTAATAAATGACGTTACCCCTTATCCATCCGCAAACACTAACGATGTTATAAAAGGTCAATCCGGCCTCGGCAAGTCGACATTGGTCAACACCATCTTTGCCTCTCACCTTATTGACAGCAAAGGACGCTTGAACTCGGATGAGCCTCCGAGACAAACCACTGAAATTGAGAACGTGTCGCACGGTAAGCTAAAGTGATGGGCCCCCAAAACGAAGAAACTTGAGCTGATGAAACAACCACTTTGCCCAGTCATTGAGGAGAACGGTGTTCGCTTAAAGTTAAATATCGTGGATACTCCCGGTTACGGTGATCAGGTTAACAACGAAAACTGGTATGCAAAGAGAGAGAGAAATATGGCCTTTGAGCTTGTCTCTAACAAGAGAACAATTTATAAGCTGGGAACCGATTGTCAAGTACATTAAGGATCAGCACTCGGCATACCTTCGCAAGGAATTGACAGCACAGCGTGATCGCTACATTACTGATACTCGAGTCCATTGCTGCTTGTTCTTCATCACTCCGTCGGGTCACTCGTGAGTACCAGTACCTCCGCTCCTTCCCCCCTTTCCACTCCCCTTCCCTCCTACTGTCCCCTTCTTTCCTTTGAACTAACCTCTTTCTTTCTCAGTCTCAAACCTATTGATATCGTGGTCCTCAAGAAGCTTTCGGAAGTTGTCAATGTCGTTCCTGTTATTGCAAAGTCGGACTCTTTGACCATCGAAGAGCGTGAGGCCTTTAGACAACGTGTACGTTTTGGATATCTCGCGCCTAGGATCCCGTTTCTGGTTTACTGACTTGTCCCGTTTTATACAGATCAAGGCCGAATTGGCTTTCCACAACATCAGACTGTACCCTTACGAAAGCGACGAAGATGATGAACAGGAGCAGGCACTGAACGAAAGCATTCGGGTAAATTTGCTATTGATCAACGGATATGTGGGAGCATACATGACTGATTATGTTTTCTCTTTGTTTGCAGGATTTGATTCCTTTTGCCATTGTTGGCTCGGAAAGAAACGTGGTGATTGACGGCAAGGCTGTTCGTGGTCGAAAGACGCGATGGGGTGTGATTAATGGTAAGTTAGGTACTGACTGTTTCTTATGATCATACTCATCCTGCTTTTCGCGGACTATAGTGGAAGACGAGAACCACTGCGAATTTGTTCACCTTCGCAACTTTTTGACTCGAACTCATCTGCAAGACTTGATTGAAACGACGGCCCAAATCCACTATGAAGCTTTCCGCGCTAAGCAGCTCCTGGCTATCAAGGAATCCACGCAACAGCAACCTGCGGCCTCGCCAGCTGCTTCAGCCGCATCGCCTACTGTCGCTACTACTCCTACCACACCGGCACGTACTACTTCTCACCCGTCGTCACCCTAAAGTTTATACTTTTCTTAATAATTTCTTAGCCCCCTCAGTGTTGGCATGCACACACGCATTAGCTCAATATAATATTATATCTGTCTATGAGTAGTTGAATCCATGTTTTGGGAACGGAGCAGTATGTTTCTTTTTTCTTTTGTACAAACAGCAAGCGTGCGGATGAAGATGTGAGGAAGAGGAGAAAGAGAAAGAGAAAGGGTATGCAGTATTGATTAAGAAGAAGGGATGCTTTTAGTCTTCGTCGATTTGCCAATCGGTATTAGCTGTCTTGTTCATTTCCATGTCTTGTCTCGTCTTCTTTGACCTGCCGCGTTGGACATACATTTTGAGTCCCCGTCCAAAGTTGTTCATGCAAATGTACCCCAAGCCCATGGTGGCCTAAACGATAATGAGTTACAGTGTAAATATATCATAACAGGCGAGGACTTACACAATCCAACAAGATACCAATGATAACTAAAAGATAAAAGAGTTAGGGGCAAGTTCAAGAAAAAAGATGGTGGTTACATACCTAGACAGATCCAGGTATACCAGTTATTGTTTGGCTGCAACGTTTGTTTCAATATAAGAGCGTAATGGACAATGACAATGGCTTCAAAGGTGATAAACGTGATCATTCGGCCGTGGCTTTCGGTGCTTCCCTATAGAATGGTCAAATAAGAACGTTTTCTTTTTTCGATAAAGCTGTAAAGAAGAGACCACTTACAGCTGTTCGAGCGAAATAGAGCATGGGCAGGATAAGAATGGTAACAGCGACCTGAATACCGACTTCCCACTTTACACTGTCCAACTTTAACCCGAACTGAATCACGTAAAACAGCGAAACCAAGAATTCCGTAAAGATGTCAATCTTGAGGGCCAACACAAAGAACTGAAACATCCGATACATTTCTATAGACAAAACATGTATCAGGACCGTTCCAACCGTCGCGCGCGCGCGCGCGTGGGACAAGGAGGAGAGGGGGGGGGGACTGACTTACTTTGCATCTGCACGTCAGCACCAATCTTTTTATAGATATTCCATCCAAACTGTCGTGACATGCCATAACTCAGGTAGGACATGGCGCAAGCGAAAAGCATAATCACAACAGACAAGGCAATCTCGAATCGCATGGCTGTCAAGAGGTGCATCGTCGAATACTCTGTCTTGGATAGTGCGTTGAGCCACTTGACTCCGTCCACGACTTGTAATGCGCCCAAAATAGCACAGATCCCGTTTAGCACTGCCAACGCCAGGATTTCCGCCGTATTCTGATACACCGTCTACAAAAGCCATGATCAGCCTTCTTCTTTTTTCTTCTTTGTGCCCTCCTCGCCCTATTCATGAGCGTCTTACCGCGTCGAAAACCATGCCCAGGAACCAGACTTGAAACCCAATAAACGCGATATTTTCCCACTTTATACGACCTAATCGATCTGCTGCTCGTTCTGGTATCAGGGCATCGTCCGTGATATTACTCGTCAAGACACTATCTGAAGCAGGTTGTGGCAAGAGTGCGGCTTGGAGTGAATTTTGTGAACAAATGAGGGATTGCAACACGATAATGATGACTGCCTGCAGCGTGGCTGTGGCAATGTATAACTTCGACCAGCGAGTCTCGGTAATACGGGTAACCTAGGCCAGAGGTGCAGAATGAGCTTTCTTTCTTGTCTCCATTACGATGGCTGTATGCGTTTTAAGGACATTTACAATTTTGTCGACGGTCACCATTACTTTACACTTCAAGCAAACCAGCTGCTTGTATCAATAATAGTAAAGCTAAAAGGGAAAAAGAAAGAAAGGAAAGAAGGAAAGGGGAGAATAAGGAATAAGCGCTTGCCCATCTGTTGGGTTGCCTTTTTTCACTCCATTGAATGTGTCACAAAAAACTGCAGGGCCACTATAACCATTTAAAAAAGGACAAAACAAGGGTACCAAGATTATGGATCAACTGGCATCCTCAATGATGATCTCTGACTGGCTGGTTTTTGCTATATACGAGCGTAATAGGTTCTAATAATATAATAGTCCCTGCGTTCGCTTTCTCTTTCTGTTGGGTGCCAAGCCCAGAATCAAGATTTGGATCGGCCGCCAATTAACAGGAAAGCCACGCAACGTGGCGCGTACACCATTTCAGGTTACGCAAAAGGAAAATCCGACGACGCCCGCATTATGCAATTTCAAGAGAGAGTAGTCCAGCCCTTCCTTCCTCTCTCTTTTTCTCTATTAGTATTCTAGTAAATCTATGCTGAAGTTGTTTCTTCCTTTTTGCTTTTCTGCTCTTTTTCAAGTGTATCCAATTCTTTGTCGATCTCATTCAACATCTTCTCAAGTTTTCGTCCCAGTCGTAAGCTGGCTTTGTCCGCCTCCCGATTCGTGGCTTCCTTCAGCTGTTCAATCAGCTATTTATCACATAACACCAGTTAAAACGCAGCTCGCATTTCCACTTCTTTTTGTGACATGTATTACCTCTTTGTAGTCTTGGTGATTAAACTTGATCTCGTTCAATTGAGCCCGCTCTTCCAATAAATCCACTTTAGTGCGGAGCTTAGCGAGCGCATCCTGCAGCTCTTGTTGTTCCTCTTCAGAAAGCCGCTCTTCTTGCTTCTTGACCTGTTCTTCCACCTACCAACAAAATCATCCAGTCAGAAAAATAATAACCATCATGATAACAATAGGGTTCACAATCACCTTTTCATCAGGAACAAACTCATCCCGTTTCGCTGCTGCTTCTTGTTCTTGCTTCAAACGTTGCATCTCCGCCTCTTCGGCTTCTTTAGCTTCCTGTCTCGCTTTGGCCTCCTTTGCTTCTTGTTCGGATTCATCCTCTATCAGCTCTTGTTGTTGCTCCAGTACATCCAGTTTCTGCTTGTAGGTACTCTGGCCGACCATTTCAAGAACTTGAAGCTCGGCCTCATTTACCTATTCACCTATGTCAGTAAATGTTCATATCGCTCTCTAAAGCATACAGTAAGGAGTTACCAAGTTGTCAGGTAAGCTGTTAAATGTTTCACGAAGTGCCTCTTCAGTGGTAAGGGAACGATCCGTAAAAGTAAAGGCTCTAGATAGGATAAGCAGGGTAGGCGGGACTTGATGGTTCAAATTAAGGTCGATCCATTGTGCCAATTCATCTCGCAGTCGTGCAGGCGATGCACCCGTTGTTCTGATACCACGAGCTGCACATGCGCTCTGAAGCTCTGGGATTGTGAGACTTGAAATGCCTTCACTTTGAATAACCTGATTCGTTTTAAAACCCCTTTTAATAACGTTCTAACTTTGCTATTTCCCAGCCGCACTTATGCTTTTCTTACCTTATCGTCGGCTTTAATTTGCCGCATCCGATTACGGATTTGGAATCTTAAAAAGTTGTCTGTACCAAAAGCATTGATATTCATGTATTTGCAGATAGATACAAGCTGCGGACGTGAGAGGTTATCCAAAGTCAGCTCATCTTCGAACCTTCGGGCTACTTTAAGAAGGTCTTCTGTCGAGGGCTGTTCACCCGTTATACGAATCTATACATAAACAAGATGCATTAGTATTTTGTCTGCACGGTGCCGACTAGCTCCAGTGCGATTCCAACCTTTCGGAAAAAGTCAGTGAATTCTTGTGCTGCTTTTGCGTTATCGGAACCGGGGAAACCGGACTCTGCAATGGTTTCTTGCAAGAACTTGGCCATTTCCAATCTGACTTTCAGCAACTTCCGCTTCTTTTCCTCCTGCATAACGTTGAATAAATAAATTCCTTAAATTCGATTCGGGCCTGAGGGATGTAACGTACTTCAGTAGATTTACTTTCATATGTACTTGGCAACATATTGGGGAATAATTTGAGCGCGACTGGAAGCAACAATTCCATGAACGGAACAATGACGAATACCGCAAAAGGAACAAGCCGCAAAATATCGGATGTTGTGCGTCGAAGCTAAAAGAACGCATGTGTCAAACCAAGATGTTTCCCTTTGTACATGTGTCTGTCTCTCCAACCTGTCGTGCTTCTCTTCGGGTAAGCTTGCCTCCTTTAAGGAGTTTCCAGATAAGTTTTGACGATATGCGAATTTCCAAGCCAAGCAGCTTGGTGCCGTGCCAGTAATGAACCGCTTCGTCTTTAACCTTTTGCCATAACGTTTTCTTTTTGGCTTTGTTAAGTCCAGATTCAGCAGCACTAGCAGTAACACCCGCATTCGATGACGCGTTTCCTGTTGTTGCTGTACCCGCTTCTGCCGCTTGTTGTTGTTCCAAGGCCAGACGAGCTGCGCGGGAAGTCATGGTCGATTCAGCCTCGCTAGAAATCTCTTTGTTGACCGATGGTTTCTCGGCATTACGAAGGAGACGTCCGGTATGTAGTCCGCGATAGTATCTGACTGAAATAGGGTGACGAGAAGGTACCCCAGGACGAATCATGACGGTTTCCGGAATCCATCGATGTATACCAGGGCCGGCTCCACGTACTGGCAATCGCGTACACACTGTTCGAAAAGTCAGAGTCAATTGATAACTCGGCGACATGACGAATACAATAACAAGCAAAAATCCGCGAACCCCAGCCCACCCCTCATCCTCTTTCCCTGTTTTACCAAATTAGGACACAGCCAGAGTCGGAAAGAGTTTGACTCATCATCCTTTACCCGTCTGACAGGGACGTGATGGTTGATGCTTTGTTTTGTTCTGAAACATATGACAACATGTCTTTTTAAATGGTAATGATGGCAAAAGGCGAAAAATGTATGCTCTATCTGGGTTATTGCTTCCTAGCAGGACGTCACTGTGAGCTTCAAGGTTCCTTTCCTCAAGGAAACAGATCCTCTCCCCAGTGGCCTATTTCCGAAGAGAATGAACCTTTAGAGTATTCGGTGCCACTTGTAAACGGATCTCTTGTCACTGACAATGCTTCTGCAAGTGCGGAAATGGGATAGCAAAGCAACTCTTCATATAATAATATCCTAACAAACATAAGATCACATTTCAATTGATGTTATTCTTTCGACTACAGACAAGGATTGCCTTACTACTGTGCGAGAGTAATGACAACTTGCACAATGTCATCTTGACCACAATCTGACAAGAGCCCCCTACTGAGCTATCCAAGAAAAGAGTACCTGGACAGCCAAAGTGCAGTTTACCGACCAACGCAAAAATCTTTCTCCTGCTTCGATCTTTTGTCATGGCTCGCCATTTCTCCTCCGCAGTATATACGACACGCTTGAAATCGCCGGAAAGTGATGGACTTGTTTACTGAACAAGTCTGTCTAAAGTCGCCGCCATGCACGGGGGTCAGACTGGTCATATTCCTATATTGACACCTGTATCCACGGTTATCGATCCTCAGTAGTTGGTTTGGTCCAGCATTAAAGCGCATTCGACGGCCATGCTGACATGCTGGACAGCTTGCTTCTGGTACTCGTATAAAACCTTACGCGCTTTCTTTCATTGCATTTGAAACCCTTGACTTTTTCAGGTTCTCAGACATGCTATTCAGTCTTTGGGCGTGTAAGCCCTTCGCACGCTGGTTACGCTTTGTTGCAGATGACCGTGGACTCTAATGATTTGTCGGCATTTGGTTGATCATCTGCAATGCCAGCAGCAAAAGTTGATCAAATGGTATCTTGAGTGTTTGACCGCAAGCTCACTGTTTGCTTTGCCACTCTGTAAAGGTCCCCTTTTTTACGCACCATGTTTGCGCGTTCAGACCATGTTCATGCAGAAGAAACGGCGTGAATAGAAAATAAGCAAAATTTTAATGCCCGATCACAAAGAAGCATACTGTGGCAACGCACTGTCTCTCCATTGTTGCTGTGGTAGGTACAAGTCTAACGACTATTGCAAGAAGGGCCTTTGGCACTGTGCGCCATACTGCACCACTTCCCCACACATTCCGGAAACTAGAGAAGCTGCTGAGTTTGGGCCGGAACAGTTCCTGACGACCCCATCTCAGAAGCTCTCATCATTGTCATGACCATTGATGTAGTTTTATAAGCAGAGTAAATTTACTTTTTACGGCGCTTTGCAGAATATACGCGATCTCGGCGACTTGCTTGTCCCTACCTTATCCGCTATTATCTCGCAAACTTCCTTCGATCTGCATGCTCTTGCAGGCAAGCATTACCGAGTTTCTGTATTGAGCAGGCAGACACGTCTTCTGGCACGGATTGACGACTCTGTCAAAACCATGTCCTCTCGCTTGGCTTTTCCCGAACCCTCTTATATGCTGCACGGCTATTAAATTACCTACTGCAGGCAGGCCCGCTGCTGACAACTTGTCGAGAATAGTTTCCCCTCCCCCCACCAATTCGGTGCATGTAGCTCTCGGATGTACCAATTGTGGTTTTGATTCCAGGGACAACATGCCTAAGTACAGTGAGCATTCCGATATAATGCTATTCGATATAACGATATAGCGTTCACTTCGCGCTGACACAAACGCGATAAGCCGGGAAAACAACTTATCACTTTGGATGACCATATTGCTATATCAGGACGCAATATGGTCTATGTGCCTCGACTCTTAAGTTGACGTCAATGCAGTACACAATCTGCTTTTCGTTTCTATCCTGAGCGACTTGGATATGGTACCTAAGGCTAGTCACTTTGACGATCTATGCTTGTTGTATTATCAATTAAGGTTTGTAATATAACCTTCAAAAGAATGGCTATCAAGACTACGGTGAGACGCGACCACGTTTATTCTCGAGATTATTACTATGGTTCTACGGTTGGATACGATGTCTATTTATACTTTTCTAACTATTGGGGATGATGGATGGTTTACGTGACCAATCCTCTTAGGATTCGAGGTGGATGATCTGAGTTATATGGATTTTCTTTCAAGGATACCGCACTGCTAAACAGCGAGAACTTGTAACCCTCGTCAGACAGACGCGCGTTCCTTGTCCCTTTGCCCACCCCCTCTGCGCATTTGCATTAACTTGACTCAACAAATTCGTGAACACGTAAGATCGTCAGAGGGTGCTCGAAAGGGCGTCATCCGATTTCTTCCGGAGCGAGGTCGTTTGAAGTTCTTCAATCAAACCTGAACATCGATCGGTCCCGTTGCATGCCGGCTATCCAGTCATTTTTGCAAAAGGTCAAGATTTTCTTTTCTTGAAGCGTAACGTCCGAGGTTACCTTTCTCGACAATAAAGTTCGTTCGTCACCAGCAAGCGAACATGGACGCCCAGTTCGTCCTTGATGCATACGAGTCCTGCACGTACAATGTCGATTGTATTAGCAAGGCAGAATCTACCTCGGAGAGGCGACGTTGAAATTCTTTGAAGCACCATCAGTCACTATAATATCCCAGCAGAGCATGCCAGTGTACGACATATTGAGCTTGGTCGATGGCTGTTCATACCTACTTTCCCGCCCTCGTAAAAGCCATCATATGCTAAAACTGACTAGGGAGC
>JSYX01000586.1:0-22256 GCA_000787465.1 Thermomucor indicae-seudaticae | reverse complement strand
CTGGACGGTAGCCGATTGGCGAAAGGTAATCTGGACGGACGAATCCAGCTTCGAAATCGGGAAGAATTCACGACAAGTTCGTGTCTGGCGTGAAGCCGATGAAGCTGACCGTCCGGATTGCCTGACACCAACTTACAAAAGCGGTCGGTCCTCAGTAATGGTCTGGGGTGCTATTTCCCACGGGAAGAAGTCAGAACTGGTCATCATGGAAGCAAATAAGCGTAGCGGTGCTGATTTCGTGGATCAGGTCTATAATGGTCCACTATACCGCTTCCTGCAAACAGTAAGCGGTGGAATACTCATGGAGGATGGCGCCCCGATACACAGGAGCAAAGCTGCAAACGATTGGAGAGAACTGCACCTTGTTGAGAAGATGGAATGGCCGGCGCAATCGCCGGATCTGAACCCGATCGAGAACGTGTGGAAGCTCATGAAGCATGCCCTGCAGAAAAGGATCCAGGAGATAAAAGGCGTTGACGACATGAAGAGATGTTTGCAGGAAGTCTGGGAATCTCTCGATACAGAAAAACTTGACAAGTTTATAGACTCGATGCCAGATCGTATTAGAGAGGTTATCAACAATAAAGGTGGAAGTACCAGATGGTAATTCTCCACAAATACGACATACCTCATGCATCGAATATAGCTTTATTTTACATCATTGGATACCTTAGAGTCTGACGAACATCCATATGTATTTCTATGTCTCTAGGTGTGTATTTCATCAATGAAAATACTCCACCAAAGTCGTGGTACTTCCAAAATTCGCATGAAAATTTCGGACTTTTCTCATTCTTTTTTCGAGGGCACTGTACTGAAAACAACGGGATATATCGATTAGGAATAGAGGTTTTACGAACACACGTTAAGGTTGCTTCGTGGGAGAAAAAGAACTACAATGTGTACATGCTGGAATTAAAAGATATACTGATTACTAAGCGGACAGAGTCCTTGGTAAGGCGATAGCATTTGAGCGAACGTGTCTTGAAAACCTTCTTGAATGTCACCTTGTGGATAATAATAATATTTTGGGCCATTTCCCGACGGGATAGCGAGCGATTGATGATTGTTGCACAAGGACATGCTTTCACTTGACAATAATGAAAGTTGAGCGTCAGTTATTGTAGGACGATAAGCGGGACATCGGTTGACGGCTGACAACGCATCACATTCTTGTTGCTGGATGCTAAAGTCTTCTCTCAGGTATAGGTCACTATCAAATGACAAAAACATCTGTGCTTTGAGGCCGTTCTTGGACCGCTCTGCAAAAGTCAAGGATATTCCGTGGCTGATGGCGGCATCAGGTTCCTCTTCTGGCACAGGAGAAGCTTGTGCGACAGCATATGACGCTGGTGCAGGGGCAATGGCTCTAGGCGAGCTTTGGATCATCTCGGCCAGTCGATTAACGTACTCCAACCGCTCTTGCTGCGACGGACGCCGTGGACTTGACTTGGTAGAATGGACCTTAAAGTGGCGACGAAGGTTACTGGATACCGCAAAACGACTTTGACACCCGGGACTGCCCAGAAATCTCGTTAATAACTAGCCGAACCCTAGAGAGCAACAACTCGCAGAAAAGACTCACAAGTGGCACGCAAAAGGTCTTTCGCCCGTGTGTGTGTATTTGTGCGTCCTCAAGGCACTTGGTTTCGAGAATGACTTTTGGCAATAATCACAAGGATAACGTTTGGTTTTCACAGAGTAGGGCAGTGAATTGACGTGCGCTTCCTTGGGAAGTCTCGGCATTAGATTATGATATTCTTCTTGTTGATTTCTACTACTCGCTTGGGTCATGGAGATAGGATCATCCGCTTCTTGATCGTTGATACTGTGACACTTCATGTTGTTCAGGAACATAGTTGCTGATATCGACGATAGTTTGTTGTTACGACCGCGGATACGTATGGAAGAAGCACAAGAAGGAAGATTGGAAGGACAAGCTAGAAAATAATTGCCCGCAGGTTAAATAGAAGTTTTCGGGGACTCCGTACGCATGTGGTTCCAGGAGAACACAAGTCTAAGAAGAACCCACTTTGCATTGCTCTCACTATGGCTAAGCTACGTTATCTCCGCTGTGCTCAAGGACGAACACGACAAAGTATTCTGTCTTTTGCCGTGTTCATAGTCTTGTGAAAGTACGATCGAATCGATCTAATCATACTTTCTGGACCAGAAGCGTCCACAGCAAATGTTAAGAGAGAAACCTGGGCGATATGCAGATGCTATTGACAAAGCAACCTTAGTTTCGAAGCACTTGTTAATCTCACCAGGAGAAACTTGTTATCGTATTGTCGTGACACGACAGCAAAAACAAAGAATTGTTGCCGATAGGACACTTTTAGGGAAAGGGAGATGGGATGCAGCAGATGCTTTGACCAAACACCATTTTCTCATTGGCACCATAAATCTGTTTCCGGTCTCCTGTAGAAAAAGTCTAGAGTTATGTGGTTGTATCGAGATAAGCCGAAACGTTGGCGTACAAGAACCAGGAACCTCGCGTTCTGTGTATTTACACAACAACCATACAAGTCCAGCTTTCCCAGAAAAGCTAGGTGTATGCAACGAGCTTATTTGTTTATGTAGTCTGTTTTCCGTGTTGAACAATTAGTGGGGGAATCTCAGCTGCTGCAGTCGTTAGGATCTCAGACGCAAGTCCAGGCTTACTTACGAATCTCGTCACAACTAAAGCAGCACTGACACCATTGGCTGGCGCTTTCAGTGTCTATTGCTCATGTCAAATTGAAATGGTCCTTGTCACACACAGGGGAATATTCCTCCGTGTTAAAAATATAAATTTTTGCTCGAAGGGAGATATTTTAAGAGGAAGGAGTTCATCATACACAACTGCAGAAGAAAGAAAAAGGCTAGATCAACTATATTTCTTTCTAGCACTGGCCAGGTGCCACGGGCGTTGCATGCTCCATGTCGATGTTTAAGCTTCTACCTCAACAACCCCTGCAGCTTTGTACCAGACGTCTCTTTCGGCATTTAATATAGAACGCACTGACCTGAGGCATGTGAAACACCTTGATGTGATTTGACGATATCTCTGTGGAAGAAGCCATGAAAAGAGAGGGTCAATTGGATTTTGGAGAAAGAAGATGCCCTCTTGTTACAAGATAGCCTGTTGTCGCTGTTATGCTTTGTTCCTGCTTCATATATTGCTTTTTGCGCGAAATAGGAATCCTGCATAGATTGAACCCAATGTCTCTTATTAGCATGGGGCACTCCGTAGAAACAACGGAATAAAGAGATTACGAGCGATATCTAGAATGATCGACAATTCATTTCATTGTCTTTCCAGGATTGATGACAGTAATATTACGGTTCAACTGGGTCCCTTGGACTGCTTCAGTGACTGAAAAGGTAATGTTGTTCCTTGTGGGACAGGGTAAACATCCAAAACAGGTTTACAAAAGATGCAAGGCCTTAATCAAAGGGCGCATACAAGGTCTAGACTTCAATTATCTTCCTTGGCACAAGGATGATCTATCGCCGATTGCCCGGAGACCACGTACATCAGGACAGAAACAGCAGATGTTTTCTAGTGACGCCAAGGCCATTCACGATAAGTACTCCGTCAACAAAATCTAACAACTGTATAACTTCTACTCTGGGGTATCTTCCATTATACCGTTAGCCATTAGCCGTTAACCATTAGCAATCGAAGGAAGATAGCTAAGTATGTATAGCAAGACCTTACGATAACACGAGATTGCTTGCAAACCCGAAAAGACTATCGGGGGTTGCCATAACTTTATAGCGAAGACGTTGCAAGCTAAAAACATCGATCCCTTGTTCCAACAAAGGAAGCATACGGAGCGTAATTGCTTCGCATTAAACAGATGATCAGGAGCAGTTGTAGGCATACCTACTTCACCGTAGCAATTGACACGTATACACGGTCTTACGTAGTCAATCATCATAAGCTTTTGGCACATGCGCATTTTATGCAGCTCTTAACTGGTCAAACTAGGTTAGCCTTCGGGCAATCCATAGTCTCCATGAACCTAACCCGTTACCGCACCATCATTAAGAAGCCTCCGTCTAAAGTTACGCCGCGAACGCTGGATGATGCCGGCTACACAAACAACAAATTCCTTCTTACTGTCGCTGTGAGCAAACTTCAGCTATGGTCTATTGAATTGTTATTAGTCGGTCAATTGACATAATAGTAGTCAATCACGCAGTAGATGGATAGGTAAAGCGCAACGTTAAATAAGCTTCTTGCAGACCAGAATGCAGTGACTATCAACCTTGAGCTGAAAATCAATGGTCGTGACACAAAAGCACGGTTTACGGACGGGCCCCTTGTTGCACGACTTGAGAAGTTCCGCCGCAGGCCCGCACGCATCTTCATCACGGAGACTGATGTAAGGCAGCACTATGCAAATACTAGATATTTCTTTCTGTTATGCGCTGTGGATAGAACATCTTTTTTAAAACATCCTATGATCCAAACGAGATCATGCGTCAACTGGAAACACGGTGAAGCACTATCAGAGTCCTGCGAAGGTAACAATTGTCTTTTTGCACCAGGATCAACTTAAGTCCGCTAGAGAGACAATTGGCTGTTATCTAATTGTATGATACATATCGTTGCATTCTGCGTTTAGCCGAAGAAACTATCATAACCAGCGTAATACATTAGCGATAAACCGAACGTCAGAGAGTCATCATTAAGTGGAAAAACTTATAAATGGATTAACTCATATACTTTGTCAAGGTGAAATAAACACAGATATTATAAATAAATGGTCTCCAGATGTATGAATAACACCGAAGACTTTTGCTTCAATCCATTATTACATTATTTCAGAGATTGCAGATAACGATCCCGTTCTCGCTGGGCCAGCGTCTTCCCTTGAGGCTTATTGTCATTTCCCTGCATCCAAGGAATTGCTCCGCGCTGCTGTTTGCGGCCTTCTCGCATAGTACTGTACACTGTGTCATCCGCTTTTTGAGTTTCCTGCGATGCATCCGCTGTCTTTTTCGCTGCTTCCGTGGACTTGGGTGACTGTCGCTGGTTGATGGGGTTGTTACGAGCCAGTGATCCTTTATTGCCGCCGATGTCGGAGGACGGATTGCTGGTGCTATCCGTGCGGCATTCATCGTCTGGGATCATTGTTCGAACTGTAGACGACGAAAACGACACAGTTGGCTCAGGACCTTGGACTTCGTGATCATCACCAGGCACAAAGCCTGGTGGCATGGCAGGGCGTTGTCCGGTTTGGTTCCATTGTTGTCGGGCTTTCAAGGACAAGGATATCAGGTGCTGCTGTCTTAAGCTCAAGCTGCCGGAGGACGAGGACGCGAGGTACGATAACCGATGGCTGTTGGCGGTCGACGACGAGGCACGACTCGCGACGGAACCATCGGCATTCGTAACCCAGCCGGTACCGCTTCGGACGCTATCATTCGAGTCTATACCCGTCATGCGACTATATTCGGCTGCAGACATCCCCGAAAGACTGCTTAGACTGGCTCTAGGCGATGATGCGATCATAGTTGCTCTTGGAGTAGTAGTAGTGCTTGATGTGGGCTCTTCTGCTTCGTCTTCCTCTTGATCTGACACCTCCTGACTTATGTCCTCTGCAGTGATAAGTATGCTGTTACGAAGCTTTGAAAGCGAGTGCTGCGGCGGCTAAATTTTCGGCATGAAACAAAGTTAGCCATCATGAAGGCTGCGCAAAACTTTTCACACAAGACACACTTACGCCTCTCACTGACGCTGGAGGCGTCGGTCTCGGTGTAGCTCGTCCTACAAGTTCTTCATCTGCTGCATGCTGTGGCAGCTTTCGATCTTTGTCTGATGTTGAAGATTTTGAAAGCGTGGAATTCAAGGAGGTACTGCTGTTACTGGTACGCATGGAAGATTCTTGCTGCCACCATTTTACAATATCTTGAACTCTAGGACTAGGACCTGCACCAGGAGGCTTCCTGTCATCCCGTATAGTCCTTACGGAATCCATTGGGTTTTTACCCACGGAGGAATTTGCGTTTTCTTCCAGCATCGCCTTCACGGTGCTTACAGAGCTTATGGTACCTGGTTGTTCTCGCAGTTGCTGAACCGTCTTGGGCGGTTGTGGTAAATGTTGCTTGTCTTCATCCGGCACTCTTCCCTGCGAGAACATTAGCGATATGTCGCTTTCGGTGGGGAGTACCGATCGACGCTTCGAACGTATCGAGGCATACTGGATGACGCGGTGTGCTGCGGCTTCTGAGGAGTCTGCAGTCGACGTGTCCTCAACAGGCTCATCTACAGTAGGCAGCTTTGGTGGCTCTGCAAGCTCGACTTCATCGAATTCTCCAACCAAAGTCTTGCTTTGCCGGGCTCCTACTGGCGAAGGCGATGATACGTCCTTCTGCTCTTCCGCCTTCTCATGACTGGATCGAGCATCGTCGCTTATCCGTATCTGTGGGGTGCTGCTGGTTTCAAGTTGAAAAGAATCATCGAGGGCTATTTTTTCGCTTAAAGCATCGGTCTTGGTACTTGCTGCATCTTTCTTGGGACGACGTGGTAAGCGTGAAGCGATGGAAGAACGGCGACTGTTGGCCACGGAGGACTGAGTCATATCATCGTTTTCTTGATTAGGTACTGGCGGTACACCGAAGAGCTCATGCAGCGGCGGGGTTGACGAGGTGGATGATTGTGTAGTTGATTTACGGCGCAAAGATTTATCTAGAGTGGTTTTTAAAGTTGCTGCCTTTTGTGAGAAAGCTACTGATAATCGATTGCGCTGACGCCGCTGCTCGTCAGCACCGGTGCCCAAATCGATCGATACAAAGCCTCCAGTGTCGGCAGTTTCGCTGTTCATGTACTTTTTGTAGAGCTCTGCCATATCTTCGGAGCTAAGTTCGAACTTGTCAGAGAAAAGCGAGGTGGACTTTGGCGGCACAGATAAGGAGATCCGGAAGTCCTCATCGTTAGAGACACTGTTTCCTGAAGAGTGCTTTTCGTACTCTGTAATGTCGATGCCCTCTGGTACTTTTTCGTTTTGAGGTTTGTCTAATGCGTCCTGATTATCACTAATTTGGTTGGCTGGCACATGCTTTGTGTCCTTTTGGGAAACCAAAGGCAAATGTTTTTCTAAGGCATAATCCTCCTTGGCAGGAGCTAGTACACATGATTTTCGAAAGCAAGCGCGTATGGCATAGATAGCTACGAAGATGATCACGAGAAACACCAAAATGACTATGACTGCAATAGCCCAAGCAGGGAACCCGGGATCGCTCATCCTAGAAGGATATTTGTTGGTAAAAGCACAGATTGACGTCGATTGCAAGTGTCTATCCGTACCTGGGTCTATCGCGTGCTTTAAATTACAAGCAAGGAAGGCAAGTATAGAGATGAAAAAGAGGGAAGGAAGAAGGAAGAAAACGAAACTAGAGCAGATGTCGAAGAATAGACGATGTGATTTACAGGAAGCTTTTCTAAACGGGGGAAGCGCAGGGCAGGCATGAGATGCCGAATTCGTCTTTTAGGGATATTCGAGCTTAAAAAGGAGACCACGAGTAATGTTTGAATTCGTCTATACTCTAGAAGCACGCTGACATTGTGAAATAATGGAATTGACAACGTGGAGCTACTACTTGAATGGCCTCATATCTTTTTCCTTTACAGGGGCCCAATATAATTCAAGGAGCAAAGATACGAGTGTGATCGGATGGAAAGCAAGGAGGCGAAGACTGTGCTGATGAATTCCGCAGTCAGCTGTGCTGCACGGAGTATAAGCGGGGAGCTGGAAGTAACGCAAATAATATAATGCTCACACCACCTTGTGGCATCGACCAAGAACAGGATGTCAATTTGGCAAGATCTCAGACGTTACCCCATGAACGGAGTTTCGTAAGCTCGAGCCAGATACACATGGATCAACAAGATACTCAGGCGGGCGGAACAAAGACCTTGCTTCCCGGGAACGCGGTATGTAGATCACTTTTATTGAGTCAAGAATGCTTTATTTGATGAATTGCGTTTCTGTAAAGGCATGTATAATCAAGAGTGACTAACATACTCCGTGATTCTGGAATTTAACCTCTCTTCCTGAACTTTAATTACGCTTGGATGCTTAAAATGATCTCACCCTATCTTTGATCTGTTGGTCTCCAACGCTGCTTATTCATTTATGAGTTCCTTAACAGATAAGGATATTAGCAAAATACAATGCTAGTGTTCGAGGTACTCGCAGGTATCAAAACGTCATTTCTACAGATTATAAGCAAAGGTAGGAGCAAATATAAACTTTGGTCTAAGTACTGATTTGCCCGTTAAAGCAGACGCTGCTCACGGAAGTAAGGCGTTTCTCGAAACAGGGACGACCGCTAACTGGTACGAGTGAAGGTAGAGCATAAGTATAAAGTCTAATCTAACCACATGTTTGCCGGAAAGCAAAACTTTGCGAGTACACTGGTCATGGAAGCAAAGCGTTTCTCGGGGACCGGGAACGATTGCTACTTAGTGTCAACGGATATTTTGGCTGCTATGCAAGGTAAATTATATTAGATGGTTATCTGTAGTTAGTACCAGCGCAAGCGGCGGATCCTTGACGACTCTGAAGCACTAATAACAATTGGCTTTCACTTGTGATTCAAGCCACTCCCTTGTTTCTAAATTCACCATTTTTCCAGTCTGGAAAAATTCTTTTCAGCGTTTGGTCGCTTACATTGTTATACACTTCTTCTTATGCGGTTTTGCATGCATTATGCCCAAGATACATACAATATAATGAGGTTGACATATTTATTTAAAGCCATTTTCAAGATAACGGGTTTGTCCATCGGTGAAACCCACAAGTCGCTGGGCTTTTATAGATCATTCATCCGATTCCGCAAAAAGCGGCGATTGTTTCCTCAGGTGTGAACGGTTAAGAAATGCTAAGCGGACATTTTTAGTTCGTAGGTTACGGTGTCCTTATCGTTTCTTACGCGTTCCCGTCTGCGAGATACCAAGAGAAAAGCACTTTATTTAGTGACATATAAAATGAGTAATTATGCATTGCTAGGTCGGATTCGTGCCTTGTCTCTGTTAAACCACCGTCTCTTGTTTTTACTTGTAGCAGTTTCCTTGCCTTTCTGAGTGTCTGGAGAGGACGTTGGTTGTCTCTTTAACAAGAACGTTGTGTTGCTTGTTTGTGTTGAAGTGCTTGATTCTTGATCGCAGTGTTGTTCACCAGTGGTCGATCGGTCCGTCATTCGTGCAATTGATGAACCTGAGACAATGCGCTTCAGGCGTGGCCAAAGACAAAAACCGTTTGATCTACCCGTGTTTTGTTCCTGAGTATTAGGAGCTACCGAGAGGTGTTGGGTTGTGCGGCGACGATGATTATTTGTGACATTGGGGATATGGGGTCTGTCAGGGTATTCTTCGTTAGGAACGACGGTGATGCCAGTGTGCGGGACGGACGGTGAAGCATCCAAAGGTGTTGCCAGGCTGCAAGTGTCAATGGTGTCGTCTGTGCCACATGAAATCAAGGAATATCGTATGTCTGGTGGGACATGAACAAAAGACATGGAGCACGGGTAGAGAGAAAAGAGAGAAAGAGAGGAAAGAAATATTTGAAGCAGTTTTAACTTGGACTGAGTTGGACAGCTACCTCTTACTTTGACGATCATGCGTAAAAACTTCCGAGAAAACTGCTCAAATACTGTTCCTTTGTTTGGGAAAGTGTCACCAGCCATCTCCAAATCAAGAGCGGGAGGTGAAGCGTAACATCCCCGTTCCTGATTCACTCTTTTTTCAACAACGGCATCATGCCATTGGCGCTATTCGCCCTAGTCATTAACCGGTGGAAACCGTCTGGTCTTGTTCATGACAACTACGAGTCCTACCGACAGTTGGCAGAATTTGTGTGTACAGACATGAGGCCCACTTGTTCTCCTCGCTCTGTTTGGGCTAACATGCAGTTTGTAGTTGCCACAGGACCTTTTTGAGACTCGCATGGCAACCATTCGGCAACTCATACGGAATGAATACCCCAACATTTACCCCGACACTTATATGTTCATGACCGCTGTACTTCTCGTGATTGCCACTGCAGCATTCTCCATTATTGCCCGCGGTCTCGAGATCTCCATGTGGTACCCTTTGCTTATTCTTTTTGCGCCAGCCTTCCTCGCATATTGGACCACGCGTCGTCGTAGCATGCACTACCTAAAGTTGAATCGAGTATGTTGCATAATCTTTTTTCTGCGTCGAGCGAAGCAGATCATATAACGTTCCAGATGCTTGCTTAGTTTCAAGATTCATTGCACACTTGTCTCAAAGACATGACTTCGGCAGATATCAGTCGTCAGATAAAGTGGAATTACCGCAGGCTTCGCGTAGATGACACAGCACAGGAGTTACGGCTTTGTCCACCATTAAGCAGTTGGACAATAGAGTTGGTCATTGAAGTGATTCAGATCGATCCAGAAACTGATCTGGCACGGGAAATGGGAGAAACTCTTCCAAGTTATCGCGCTGCAGTGCAGGATGTCGTGTTGGATATCGGCCCATCCAGTCAGGGTGATCTGGACGGTGGATGTGGCAATAACTATAGTGATCTATTGCCACCGCGGGAAATGGATCTCTCAGACATGACACGGATACATCCCGTTGAGCCGCCACCAGCGTACGAGAGAGGTAACACAGATGAAACGACAACTCTAGCTCCACCAGCATACAGTCAATCCCACTCGACACAAATTCATTCGACAGAAACACCACCTCGACGAAATGATTAATGCCTCTTCTCATGTACAGTTATTTCCCAACCCTCGTGTCCCGTCCTGTCGCCCTGTATGATAGTTCCCTTTCGCTCGTGATATAACTTATACATCTACTAGGTTACTCTGTGCCTACTACTTAACGCCTACTATTTACCTGACCTCTGTACGTTTCACCTGCAATGACACTTTTGTTATTGTTCCAAGTATACTTTGACGTATCATATTTTTCCGGTTCCATTGAATTTTTCCTATCTTTTCTTCACGACTTCTTGTTAATGAGTAAGGACGACAGTGACAACTTTGCGCGGCGAGTTGCGCGATTGAAGGGCGATGCGAAGATTACAGAAAGGCAAGATGCATGTTTACCGATGAAACGAGGAGTTCCGATTGACTTTAACAACCTTGAGCAAACAGTGACGAGGAACTCTCACGGCGTTTCGAGCGTGTCTTTTCGAGTCCACCAGCGTTAAAGACTCCAATAACAGATTACAGGGTCCCAGATGTTGCTGCTCATGAGCACGATGAGGAGGTGTGAAGGACTTTCTGGACGATGTATAGCAGTGGTCCCATCTGAACGAAGTTTAGATTGAGAAGCTTTTGATGGAAACAGAAAACCTGCTACAGGACAGTGATGAGGAAGACGCTGACCTTTTAGACAAGATACTGGGCCGGAAAGATGACAAGACCAAATTGAATCAAATCCAGGATACTTTTCTCCGGGAAGAGAATCCAGTTAATGAAGATGACAGCAACGCGTTACTGCGCCGCTTGCAGGAAGAAGTAGCCCTGGAATCAAAATACTCGTCCTTTGAGAAACAGAGGGACCAAAATCTAGAGAAACGGTACCTGGCACTTCGACAGGGCAGCCCGTCGTCTGTAGCGCGGACATCCAAAGAGTCTTCTTCAACATCTTTAGGGCGTCCTCCAAAACCCATTCAGCCTGACGAACTGTATGACGAGACGGAAGATTGGTGCTGTAAGAATTTGCCTTTTGATATTTGGACCGAAAAGGGGAAGTAGGGACTCTAAGCATTTTCGTAGGTATATGCAACGAAGACGCGACAATAGTTTGTGAAGGCTGCGATAACGAAAAGTATTGCAACGAGTGTTTTTACGAAGGTCACAGGGGTGAAATGGCAGACTACGAAGCAACCAAACACGTCGCTAAAAGATGGAATAAAATAAGGCGTTGATTTGGCACGTAGCTATATGTATCACTGACATATATATATTCATTCTTTCTCTTGTACAGGTGTCTATAGGTGCTTTTCAGGGTGCAAAAGTGCTCGCAGAGCTCCTGCCGTGTAATCTCGTGTAATGACTTTTCCGCCTGCTTTTTCAACGGCTTCAACCGCTAATTTTGATGCTTTGGACACTTCAATCGTAATGGGTAGACTGAATGATTCCGCACCCTATTGCCCGGACCCGTCCGTGTAATAAGCATCTGGCCCCCACTGTTACATCTGCCAAGAAAAAAATATTTACCACTCCCAATAACTTGACGCCATCTTGAACTTTGTGAATACACCGTGTATCCTTGAGGTCTTTGATGGTGATTGTTTTACTAGCATCAATCCGGCCGCTTTGGATCCAATCTTGGAGTCGGTTGAGATTAAGTTCTTGGTATTCTTTACGATGGCTATGGTTTCACCCGATCAACCAAACATATCCCAAGAAAGCCTTACTATAGCCCTTCCTTACATGTTGTAGAAACCGCGCTTTGGAATACGCTTGACTAAGGGCGTTTGACCACCTTCGAAGCCTGGTGTGGGCTTGCCGTTGCCTGAACGAGCATTTTGACCTTTGTGACCTCGGCCAGCTGTCTTGCCGCGGCCAGACCCTGGACCTCGACCAACACGGTGACGCTATTTTTTTTTGGAGGGGACGTATTAGCTTTACACATGTGGAAATGCCGTAAATAAAGAGCTGCGTTACCTGTTTCACGGCACCGGCATTATCAGCAAGGCTGGCAAGGTTTATGAGCCTTGTCGGTGGCTGTATGGGTTGTGTTGCATACGTGCGAACCGTCGTCGAATTCACATTTCGTGCGAGACTGGCTAATGCTGACCGTAACATTCTAAATTCTTGTTGTATGTTACCAGGTTCCGAACCTGGCTAACTGTATACAAAGCCACCATCTTCGGCGCTGAAGCTGCGGAAGCTTAAAGTCGCACCGTATTGCCTTTTTGGATATCTTCAAGGGCAGCGTTTTCAACTCTTGTTCGTTAGCTATGATACTTCACCAGAGAAAAAGTCTCATGGATGTCGGGAACACTACTGGAGCATGTGAGTTTCTGGATCGATCGTGTTGATACAAAGAATAGGTTGAGATGTCTATTATTTAAACGCGTTTTAATTGTTGTATAAAGAAACCACACATCCTGCTTCCGTCAGGCACTCCTGCCATTTCTCTTCCTACGCAACTACGACTTAGACAGCGTTTGGTACATTGAACTTGTTGCACATGGGTTAATGGAGTGTACTCGATGCTTTTCTTTGTCTTTTTGGCATCCATGAAAGTAACATTAAAGCTATGTTTGCCCTGCAATAACCATTAGATAAAGGGATTCGATGTAACTGTATTTCTGTCGAGTGATAACCTTTTGTGTTCCCTGGGTTTATCACTACATGAGCGGGTGTTATACGATGTACAACAATGATGGATAGGGTATAGACAGAGGAAGATCGTGTGCCATTACTTGCAAGAACTTTGGGACGTCGCTGCGCACTGCCAGTTCGACCGTCAATTTTTCGTGTAAGCAGTGGATAAACTGTTCCCGGCAATCTGATGCTATTCTGTTTGAACGCAAATGAAGAAACAAAGCCTCGAATGCCGATGGCCAGCTCCAAGCTCCTTCTTGAGGGCGTCTACCACAGCACGTAAAGATTTCCACTGATCGGCGTTGCTCTTTCAGTTGTCGACCTACCTTTGTTGATGAAAGTTCCACGAATGCCTCTTTTCTTAAGCAACCTTCGTGCAAAACTTTGAGTTCAGAGCGTCCTAAATCCTGCTGCCCTCTTAAGATAGGTGGTGGTTGCCGGCCCTCCAGTGGTCTGGACCAGTTTACTGACTTCGAGAGCATTTTCGGGCCATGACCAGTATTGCTTTCTATGCCTGACGGAGCCGGGCATGTACAAATGAACTAGCAACAGGCCTAATATCACGCGGAGCACCTAGTACCTGAAATAAAAAGCTGAAAGAATCTCACGCCTGTGCCTTTTCTTCAGCTGGCAGCCTCCGTAGCTGGCGTGACCATCAATACGCTGTCGCAAAGCTGACATGGTTCCTGAAGTCGACCGCAGCTGCTTCTGTGAATGTATGCTCGTCTCAGACGCGTTTATGACGTGCTTCTGACTGTGAAAATGCGCGATCGTAAAGAGATGATACGCAATCCGGCTTAGCTGGCAAAGATTACGTTCACAGACCTCTGCACGTTTTACAAAAGAAGACGTGTAATTCAAGCCAGACGCGACCAAAAGATCGAATGACAGGTCTTCCGTTACGCAAATAGACAGGTGTTGCTTCTCCTATATTTTGGATGGACATAACTCAGTTTACTGATGATGATGACTATCTGGGGCTAAAACAAGGGGAAACGGAGTAAGCTTCTGGACGGGGTCTGCTCGCGGAGTGCGTTAGGCGAGAGCATGGAAAAGATCGAGCCCACAGTCATATGCATTGGAGAGCCAGTACAGCGCTTAACAGATCTATTGCGAACAGACAGATGTTCCAATAATAAGAGTAATACCCTCAAGGACGCTTTAAAAAGAGTAGCATATGCAGCAAGATATAGAAACAGGAACATGAGGCAAGACGCCATAAGCATACCTAGCGTCGTTACACTGGCGAATCTGGGAACCAAATCCGGAAATAATGGTTAGGGTAATCTCAACGTGCTCTCCTCATTATCCTCTTTCTTTTCTTCCTGATACTCCCTCCCGTCTTTCCTTCCAAGCAAGAAATTTTGTTCTATAAGCATGGCACCGACTGCTACTACAGTAACGGATGGTGTAGGTGTGGCACATTTGCCCAACCAGCGCCATAAAATCGTCTCCAAGCGAGGTGCCAACTTTACTTTGATGGTTTGCGGTAAGAATAGGAAAATCGACCAGTACCACAGGGCAGGCCTTTGTCTTAATTATATCATCGCAGGTGAATCCGGTGTTGGCAAAACTACATTCGTCAATACGTTGTTTACCACTTCTATCAAGGAACCAAAGCAACTTTCGAAGCGACACAACAAACAAGTGGAAAAGACAGTAGAGATAGAAATTACCAAAGCTGGTAAGCAGGCATAAAGGGTCAGGGGGCGTTAAGGGTGAAAGGACTGAATGGGGCGGGTGGTCCTTCAGAACTCGAGGAGAAGAACTTCAAGGTGAAATTGACCATCATTGATACGCCTGGCTTTGGTGATTATGTCAACAATCGAGACAGCTGGATGCCTATTGTCGAGTTTCTGGACGATCAGCATGAAAGCTACATGGTTCAGGAACAGCAACCAACTCGTGCTGGCATCATTGATCTCCGCGTTCACGCATGTCTGTACTTTATTCGACCCAATGGCCATACGTAAGTCTCAAGATGAGGATATGCTTGAACTCTTTGGATAAGCTGACGATCGGGTCCTGTAGTCTGAAACCCTTAGATATTGAGATCATGAAGCATCTCGGTTCCCGAGTCAACTTGATTCCTGTTATTGCCAAAGCAGATACCCTGACGCCTCAAGACTTGGCGAAGTTTAAACGAAACGTAAGTCCAATTCTGTGGTGTCTTTGCCATCCTGGTTGACGCACAGACTCATCAAACTGTTGGCTAGATCTTGGATGTTATCGCTGCCCAGAACATTCGCGTCTATTCTTGTCCAATCGAAAGTGATGACGAATCCGTTACCGCAAAGAACAAGGACATTATGAGTGCCATGCCTTTCTCTGTTATTGGTTCGACAGAAGACGTCATTACGGCCGATGGCCGTAAGGTCAAGGGTCGTCAGTATGCCTGGGGTTGTGCCGAAGTAGAGAACGAGGAACACTGCGACTTTAAGAAGCTGCGTGACCTTTTGATCCGCTCTCACATGCATGACCTTATTTCGACCACGGAGGAAATCCACTATGAGAACTACCGCCAGATCCAGATGGAAACCCGCAAGTTTGGAGAGGCCAAGTAAAGTGTCAAACGTATTTGACATATATGTAACGTGAGTATCTTTACTGACAAGCGATTCTTGCTATAGGCCAAAGAAATACGAGAATCCCAAGTTTAAGGAGCAAGAGGAACGCCTCCGTGCCGCATTTACGGAACAAGTCAAAAAAGAGGAGAACAGATTCCGTCAATGGGAGGCACAGGTAATATTTGCATACTGCTGCTGCCCAAGTATGTTCTAGGTCTTAACCACGCACTGTACTTTATTATTATTAGCTCGTGAGCGAGCGAGACCGTCTCAACAAGGACCTTGAGGCTCAACATGCCAAGATCAAGGCTATGGAAGCCGAACTAGAGAACATCTATCAGATGCAGGGCCGCATGGGTCCCATGCGACGATAGATTTCCCGTCTATTTCTTTAATCTGTTACGTAGCTCATTATCCTGCTTTTCCCCCATATCCCATCTTAATCCCTCGTAGTTTACTATGTAAGAGTGGAACTGAGATCAAAAAGGTCTATAATTTGACGCGAAGAAGCGCTTGTTCCTCTTTCGCGTACAATGCATGTTGCGATGCGCCCTACATGGACGCAATCAATGAGGCGTACACCGTTTCTGAATCGCTGTGCGACTCTCCGGCAGCCATCGTATAGAGTGCGATTTTATCATCGCGGCACTCATTTAGACGACGACTATGTGTACGGTTATTCAAGTGTTTTGGGCGCTATACAAGCACGAAAAAGAGAAAAGATGAAAAGGCTCTTCATACAGGAAAGCTCAAACAAAAATAAGACCAACGAAGAGTGAGTTTGGCGTAGGCTGCATATGGTATGCACGCTGACTCTTTGATATACCAGGTCCCTGCGTGAAAAGATCGTGGTACAGTGCAAGCAGATGGGGATACCTGTAGAAAAGAAAACAAAAGGACAGTTAAATGACTTGACGCACAATAAACCTCATCAAGTAAGAGAAGAAAGCCAGCCTTTGTGTACTGTGGGTTGTCCTTTTAAAAGCTTTCGTCTTTTAAAGGGTGTAGTTCTCCAAGCATCACCGATAATTGCCAAAAGAATCGATGGACTTGGTGCTTTGCAGAAGGGGTATACAGAACATCCTTGCTGCCCGAAAGCGCGGTTATAACAGTCGTCTTGCAGACTTGGTTATTATTCAGCTGTTACCGACGCACATCAAGAACGGGGCGCCCAATTTGCGCTGCCACCCGATAGAGGACCTCTTTGGATCGCCTTGGATGAAGTTCAGGATCCCCAGGTGTGGTACCTAGCGTCATATCGTCTGTTCATGCTTCTCTCTAACTACACATCCTTAGAACGTTGGCTCCATCTTGAGGTGTATATTTGCAAACGCATCCCAATGAACACTTATCCTTTGAAATAGCTCACATCTGCTACATAGAACGGCGCACTTTTTCGGTGTGGACGGGGTCATCGTTTGCAGCAAAAATAGGTATATTATGTCCACGTCTTGTTGGGCGGTTCAGAAAGAATTAACGTCATGCTTAGTGCACCTTTGAGTCCAGCGGTGTCCAAAGTGAGTGCAGGTGCCATGGAAGTTATGGATATTTTCGAAACAAAGAAGTTGGTGAACTTTCTAAAGGTATATACTATATCGATGTATGTACACAATGTAATTAATGGAACGCTTACTTTTATGTGCCCGAATTAAACAGATATCGGCACAACATGGATGGACGATATGGGGAGCAGATGCGTCCAGTTCTGCTGAATCTGTTTTTGATAGGTTGCCTTCCGATGCCAAAGAACCGCGTTTGCTTGTTCTTGGCAATGAAGGGACAGGTTTACGGACGAACGTAAAGATACAGTGTCACAGGCTCGTTCGCATTCCTCCTGCTTCAACAAATGCTTTGTCACATTTGAAGGACAGAGGGGCTGTAGATAGCTTAAATGTCGGGGTAGCTGCAGGAATCCTCATTTCACGGTTTCTACAAAGTTCTTGAAAAGCATTTCTTTATAGCTTTGATTATACAATGGTATATGATGAACGGATAACAGGGAGGAAGAACAAACTTGAGTTAAATTAGTTTCACCATTTGGCATCAGTGGAAATGGACCGGACTCTTGAGGTGATGGCTTCATCGATGATATCCAGGCTACGGACACTTCGCCAATCAGTCAAGCTTGAAACCATCGAAATACGATTCTTCCATTTATCAATGCTAGGTTTTTCGCCATCTATAGTCTCACTGTCAATGTCCTGGTAGTGGTGATCTTCGAACCAGAAATCGTGCGCGAGTCCCCGCATGGATTCTCGTTTGCTTCCATAATCGTGAAGCTTTACCAAGTCCGTGTCGCTGTAATCTGTAGCATGCCGCACTAGAATGACAGCGGCCAGTTCTTTGCAGAACTCTTGGAGGACAATGTATGAGTTGACAAAGTTGGAGAGCTTTGCAAACGGATTTGTCATGGTGATTGGTGTCGTATTACTGCGCTGTGATTGTTGGAAGAACGAAGACGATGACGATGTAGCGCCGTTGCTCATACCATCTGTGGTGCCGTTAGGCGAGATATTGCCGTTATTGCCAGTTCCGTTTTGAAGGGTATTACCAGTTTGCTTTTCTCGATGACTGTTGTGAGTTTCACGACTGCCTCGAAGTGGTAGTATACCCGTAGATTTTGTGCCTGTCGGTGAGCCGGGACTTAACGGTGATGTTGGACTGGCTGCAGACACAGAAGCAGACATGCCTCTAGAGAAAACTAACTGGGACAAGCTTGGGTGCCGTGGCATTGATTTGCTGGGTCCTCTTGGTGCAGGTGCCGAGGGCGTTAGGGAGAAGACTGAGTTAGACCGTTTAGCATGCGGATGCTGCTGGTTTTGTCCAGATGTGTTCGCAAGAATTCCTCGCTTCTTGGCTAGAGATATACGTGTCTCAAAGTTCGGGACTAGTTGAGCACGCTTTAATGCTTCAAACGTGACCTAAGATGGGTTGGTTAGCAGAAAAGCTTTTAAAACGATCATAGCATATATGTGTATGTCCTCACCTGTTCTAGTAGTGAATAAAGAGTTCTTCGGTTGCCTTTCCCACTCGGCAATGTCCAGACACCTCCATACAGCGCACCATCTCCTCCTACACGAATAGCACGCCATTCACAGATAACTCCATCCACACGTTTATCCACAACTCCAACTATTTTTTGGAGGATACTGGTCACTAGCAGATTCTGCTCCATAGACGATTCGAGCATCTTGAAGAATTGGTCAAAGATGCGGCTCATGAAAAGACCTTCGTAGCTTCCATACAATCGCCGTTTTGCTTCTTCATCCCTGTCAAATCCACGATGAAGCTCCGCATCCTTTGAGGAAACGATCATGCTCATAGGACGTCTTTGCAGACGACCCCGGCGATGCTCGGTCTCGCGGGCGTAATCTTTCTTTGTCTTGGGTGGCGGATAAGGGAAGCGCCAAAAGTTTCTAGCCAAGAGGCCATATTGGAACCGTTCTCGGGCCTCGTGGAAATAATCGTCATAACTATTTCCTGGGATTACTACGTGGTGCAAAGAGCCGTTTTCACCGACGTTTCCCTTTTGACTCTGTCCATTTCCGCGCTGGCTTTCACCCGAAGAACCGTTTGCATTCGCACCGTGTACTGACGAGGCAAAGGAATCGGAAGGGATAACAGACGAAAGTGGAGGCGATTTCATACGCTCAAGCTCGTCCTCCAAAGGCAAAAGTGAGAGTATTCTTACAAAGTAACAATGTCAGGCCGCTGATCAACAGCCTTCCCAGCCACATTTGATACATACCTTTCAACGAGCCATCGCACCTTCTCTGTCTTATTATCCTTCCTTTCCTTTTCTGATTCTTCATTTTCTTTTTCCTTATCCTTTTCAGTATCAGCGCATTCTTCGACGCTTGCCTTCTCTGTCTTGTTATCCTTCTTCTCTGATTCTTCGTTTTCTTTTTCCTTGTCCTTTTCGGTGCCAGCGGGTTCTTCGACGCTCACCTTCTCTTTTTCATCTTTTGCTGTACTGTCATTTACACTGGAGCGATCATCGACCGCCTTGGAGCCGACTGAAGATGTATCTGTTGTATCTTTGTTCTCGTCATTCTTTTCAACATCTTCCAAATATTCTCCATCTGGCGTAATATCGAGATAGTTTCGTAGAACCAAGTTATAGATCGCAAACTGATTGTACGTTTCCAGAACTGTATCAAAGAAGCGCAGAGTTGATAAGGAAAGATCATGGTACTCGGCATCTATGCGGTTGATAAGGAGGACGCGTAACGAAACTTCTTCGTCATCGTTATCGACCACTTTTACTTTCTCTTTCTCCTTTTCCTTTTCTTTGTTATCATCTTCCTCGTCTTCAGTCTTTAGAGAGTCGTCGTCGCGATCGTCGTCTATGAGGTCGTTTCGAGGCTGTGTGCTTCGAATCTCAGGCTCCAAGTCTTTGCCCACTCCACCTTCCTCACCCAGTAGCACGACCAGAAACGCATGCAAAAGTTTCTGATCAGTCAGTGATCGAATCATCTCAGTCGTATACGCTGTTGCGGCCGTTGCTAACTCGGCAGAAGGCGAACTAAGAGCCGTACATACAACCGGATGCCAGAAAATGGCAGTGAGCTGAGCCATTAAAGCTGTCATGAGTCGTCGATCTGCAACACGTGCTACGTCATTAAGATATTCCCAGAAACTATAAAACTCGTCCACGATATGCTCCCCATCCTGCATGGATTCCAGAGAGCGGGCCAGGTGGATATCAAAGGGACTTCGCTTCCTTCGCTTCTTCTTGAAGCTGTGATGAGCGTTTACAGTAATCATGAGAGTGTTGTTGGTGATCATAGCTGGTACTGACAAGTGTATTCGTTTCTTGGGTGGTCGAACAGGCACCACTCGATTGTTACTGGATATCGTGAATGCACCGGCATTTTTGGGAAGTCTGGCAAAGAAGAGGGCAAGTCGTTCAGCCTATACAACGTTGATCAACGCGTTTTTAACGAAATTTTTCAGTAAGCTAGTCGCAATCATACCATCACTTCACATAGCCCAGAGTATTCCACAACGTAGCACACATATTCAGGATCTCCTTCCAGCAATCGCAGGGCAAAAAGCACGGCCTCTCGCGCAATTTCTCCAGTCTCTCCGGGTATATTCATATAGTCGATCAAGTACGTAAACATGTCAAAGCGGGGCTGAATCCAGTTCTCGATCGTTAATTCAGCTTTACCAGGTTGAATCTTGAGACCCTCGATATCTTACCGTCAAGAACATATTCCATGCAATCTTGTCATCCATGCTTTCCCGTCGCTTGTGAAACGTCTTGCCGTCTTTGCTGCTTCTCCACACGTTTTCGCCAAGACCGCGACACCAGCCCCGTTCAAAAAACAAGTCCATCAGTGCTGCGTTTGTGCCCTTGAAATGGGAAAAGACGCCATGCATCAATTTGACGAGCTCCAAGGAAAGTTCACTGATTGCTGCATGACGCTCCTCGGGGCAACTGTCAGGGTCGGTAACTAGTTGTTCATAATGATGAGCGATAAGTCGGTGACAAGAATGGATGAGCTTCTGTAGCGGCACATGGACGGCACGCTCTGGAAGTAGTTGTGCGTGCACGTTGTTCACCAAACTGCAAAAAAATCGAAGACATTGGATCCGCATCCCGAACGGCGTCTACGTCAAGAACAAAGGGAAACGTCATTATGATCAGCCTATATTTTCGTTCGATAATCCCTGACGTTACATCCACTTTGGCGAATTCCACGAGCTCTTCCAGGACACGCTTATGTAATAGGTACTCTAGACAGGGCCCTGTCTCCAAGCTGTCACTGGCTCGTTGGTATTCGAGTTCTTCTGCTTGAATCAGCTTGACAATGTTCTGCAAGCAACATGGAATGGGAGTGCCTTCGACAGCATCTTTGAGCGGATCTATGCGAGCAAGAGCGCTCCGGTTAGTTGTGGGATAATGACGAAATAAGCTCTCTATCTATCTATAACCTGCTGCAGTTTCATAGTATTTCTGTATACTCGTCCATGCTTCTGTTAATAACTCAAGCTTTGACTTTGAATTGCTCCTTCCATTTAAAAGTTTAGAAAGGAACATGGACATTTCAGAACGGAATGCCTTGTCAGTGGCCGATGAGTTGTGAATGGGGGGAAGGTAGAGGGCGGAAAAAGGTACAGTGTGAAGTTCCGGCTTACACCTCCGATCTGGTGCGACGGTAATGGTTGAACTCAACAGGCTATACGTGAAGACGGAAGCAACATTATCGAGAAGGGGTTTCTAGTTCGGATGGCCTTTTACAAAAGGAGGTTCCATGTAAAATGCATGCTGAAAGTGACTTTTAACATGAAACATTCAGAGTGGAGTAACATGTACTGTTTATTGATTGGACTTTTGCGCTACTTCAAGGTATATTTTGCGTCAACTGTAAA
>JSYX01000585.1:0-22336 GCA_000787465.1 Thermomucor indicae-seudaticae | reverse complement strand
ATTACTCGACAATGATGAGCGGTGCTCCCTCCTTTTTGCAGTAGCTTGATTCGGGGTTGCGTTTGCTGTGGCTCTGCCACGCCTATTGTTTCAGACTGGATATATCAATGGCGACAGAGAAGTCGACGACAAATGTAAAGGAATTTAGGTGTGGAATTGCACATGTCGAGCAGCAATGTCATATAGACACCGCTGCACCTCTTGGCACTCCTTCGTACCGATAAATGGGAAACTGGGACAAGATAAGGTAACTTGTTCTCTACCATGCTGCATTCAATATCCTGCCCTTTGATGCATCAGGAGACCAAGCTATCTGTAAGTACGCTCGCGGTTGCATCGCATGGACCATTGTCATCTGTTATTGCTTTTTTCAGGACTTATCTGACAGCAATGCACGTCATTTTTAGGCGTCTTCGTCGTTCCAGGCTTGCAGCATATGCATCAATGAACGCGATCAAGTTATCCTGTTCTGCGTCGTCAAAAACGTGGCTGCTGCGTTGACGTGGTCATAGCGTATTGAACTTGCATATGTGGCTTTGGTCCAATCACGATGCAAGATAAAAGGATTTAGCGGCTACCTTTGTTTCGTGATAAGGACAGACCTAATTCAATCTTACAGAGAGCAATTAACTTTGTCACCTCAATTATCACAGGTAGTGTACCTGGATTTACCCAATAACTGTTCCAATCAAACGAACACTTTCAGCAAATAGTCTATTAACTTTTAACTTATCTGGAAAGAATTGTAAACTTGTCTATAACGTCATTGTTTAAAACTTTTGAATGCATTTAATTGACATTTTGAAAGCAGTTTAGCTTTATCGAAGCACTGTTAATTGAAGTCTGCCAAATCATTGTTCTCCACGGTCGGACTATGCAGAAAAGCTATAGACCCTGCGTGCATTGTGTCAACTGTGCGGTTCTGCATGCCGTTTAAAATAAGTTGCATCGCCATAGCGCGAAAGAATAAAGTGGTGGGTTATAGAGTTGTGATTTCTATACGTACAACTGTATACCAGCCATGGGGAAAAAGCTGGGCGCACAGCCTTGGGATCGGAGATCGGAATAGTTCCGCGGGATGAAGAGAAGGTTGCTCGGCCGAAAGATCCGAGCATTTGAACAGATCGACTTTCGTTGCGAGCCACAAAGTGATCCTGTTACAGGGCAAAATCTGCATGCAGACTTTTCGCCCTCTTTACCAAATTTACCAATGACGTACTATCCAAAAGAAATCTACATAGCTATCACAGATCACGTTCCGTCTTAGGTTGTTTTTCTAACACTTTGCGAGGTGATGATGAACCACGTTGGAAGTACCAAAAGGTCCACACGGTGCTACGACAGCTTCCTTCTTTTTTTGGTGGGAAGGCCAGCCTGCAGCTGATTCCATAGGGAAGCTTTAAAGTTGGCACACTCTCCATAACAGACAGAGAGAATAAGGAGAGGATGAAAAGGTCATATGGCCCTTTCATTCATAACACCGCAATTCATTTTGCACTGATGACCTGGTTGTTTTCGCAATCAATTGATTTTGATGCACACCGTAAACCTTCTTTATCGCAATGCATTACATTTTCCCAAGTGAGGCAAAATTGAAAAGATCCAAACAAAAATCGACGGACGGACCGTGCGTTTCCAAACCAGAAACATAACCAACAGGAAGTGGCGGCGATTCCAATGCAGGCGCCTCCCCGATAACTTGGATCAGCACAATGAATTGTCCTTGATGAGAACGACGGGGAGGAAAAAAGATGGGTGCGCATGACCCTTAAAATTTTTTAACTGAGAAGAATGATTGGTGCCCGTTTCTCTTTCCTAACGAAAAAGACCACCTCTGTGTGTTAGAGCTGCAGTGTAACTGGAGAAAAAAGAAAAGGTTCTTGACATGAAACAAGAAGGTCTCATAGAGAAAATGAAGCAATATAGCGTCTTTCTTACGAATAACAAGGTTATTGAATGATCAAACTCGAGGTTACTTGTCGTCGTCAGCAGGGCACCGGTATCAGAAAACACGAGATTTGCTCTTTTTACCGGCAGGCTAGCAGAAAGGGTGGAGGAAGGGGAGACTTCGTTGTCTGAGTTGTGATCCATATCAACAAATGACCTTTCGATTAAGAAAAAAAATCGTTGCGGCAATCTGTCACCATGGAAACAAATTGCGAAACAAATAAATGGGGCAACATCGGACAACGCACTTGGTACCGTTAACCTGGCTTTTGATTCTCAACGAATCATACTAATCGATGAAGGCCAAGCAATTGTGCCTCGTCGGTGATTTCCGCCCACTTGCTTTTTTTATGCCTATATCCGTTGCCGATCCTCTGGCAAATGACGCACACGGGTGCCACCCGCTAAGCCAATCTGCCCACAAGAAAAGGGAAAAAAGAAAGAGAAATAGTTAGGGATTTCGCCCCAGACGTTAGTATCATCACCCCCTGTCCATGAAGGTTAGAGTTCGGTCATAAAAGAAAAGATGTAACTTCCATTGTTGGAGTCATAGGAGATCAATTCATTTTGGGCAAACCGTCATCATTGTCCATTCGTCCAACCTAGTCTGGTACTTCTTTCATTAAAACTTTTTGGTACGGTCGCGCGAAAAAAAAAGTTTTTTTCTTTCTTTACTGGATCCGTTCCTGGCTCCCGACTCCTCTTTTTGTTTTGCCAACTTTTCAGCTTTCAGTTGCCTTATCTTTCGGCTCTTGCATTGTTGTTTACAATTAAATATATCTCTCTCTGCCCTGTCTGCAAGCTTTGCCCTTTACCTTTTTCGTCTTTGAGGGGCTTTTCCTGAGCAGTAACAAGTCGTATTTCAAAGCTTGGCCAACTCTCTCGCCTGCCACTCTTCTTTCTTCCTCTTTCTTTTCCTTTTTTCTTCGCGCACTTCAAGGAGTCTTCACCTCCTCTTTTCCTTTTCCCTTCTTCTGTCTGTCTCGACTCACTCCGAGTAAACTTCACTGCTCCTGGTTACCACAAGCTTATCCGCTACTCGAAACATACATGTTCGGTTTCGCACATCAGCATTTGTCGTCCTCGGATAATCCCGGGCCTTCAGCCGGTTATTACTATCAGCATCATCCAATGTCTGTCAAGCATGCGAGCGCTCAAATTCAGCAGCAACCTCCTCTGTCGCCGACTCCGGCGCCATATGGTCATTATTACGCTTCGCTGAACGATCATTATGCTCACATGGGCAGTTCCCAATCCAACTTTGGCGGCTACTACAGCAACAACGTAGCACCTTTCTCACCTCCCGTTCCGACACGTCCGAGGTTGACCACGTCCATTTGGGAAGATCAAAACACTATTTGTTACCAGGTCGATGCGCGCGGCATCTGTGTTGCTAGACGACAAGGTAATTTTTCCAGAAAAGAAACAAAAAATTTCGATTCTGGCTGGTCAAGTTGCTGGGTTGGTGGCGATTCTAACCTGCCGTTTCTACCCTCAGATAATGACATGGTGAACGGTACTAAACTCCTCAATGTTGCTGGTATTTCCCGCGGCAAAAGGGATGGGATCCTGAAAAATGAGAAAGGCCGAGTAGTTGTGAAAGTTGGCGCCATGCATCTCAAGGGCGTTTGGTAAGGGTCACCCGTCCCCTGCCTTCCGCAGAGAAACCGCACTCTAACACAAACTGCCCTTTAGGATCACATTTGCACGTGCCAAGGCACTTGCCGCACAATTCAACATTGACAAAGTGCTTCACCCACTGTTTGAAGATGATCCTACAGCGTACTTTACTCAACATTATCATGATAATTCCAGCATGATCTCCCGACTTGGATCATTCTACCTCGCATCACAACAAAATCACAACAACAATACCTCGCGTTACTCGTATAACCACAGCAACACATCCGCGTCTTCTGCTCCCACCACTTCTCCACCTTTGGCGATTCATACCCTTCAGCGCCCAAATCCACGCGAAAACGATTGGTTGCACTTGTCTGACCAGACGGAGATTAACCCGCTCGCTTATGGCAACTCGTCCATCATCTCGGACTCTGCTCCTGGGACTCCCGAGGCAACCATGTTCCCACCACATGATGCTACCTCTTCTTCGTCTTCTTCCAGCAACAACGTCATGGCTCCTTACATGTATAACTCGTTCTCGCCGCCTCAGCACACCTCTTCGCCATTGTCCATGATGGCTTATCATGTTGATCAGGATCTGATTGACGATTTTTACTATTTCTACCACCATCAGAACTAATCGATTCATGGGCTGTTTGTTTGTTGTTTCTCTTTTTTCGCCATCATCTGCATAATATCTTGTGTCTACCTGCACATATTCCCCCCTGATATCTTATATATGCTCTTCTGAAAGTAGTCTCTGTTTATATGTATGAAGGAATAAAACCAAACAAAAAGGTACTGTGATAACTGATTTGCCCTTGTCTTGAAGACAAGGATGTACTGCAAAAACTCTTCCCCCTTTTTTACGCCAATTTTTCTTTCTTATGCGGAAGGTTAGTAGTAGAGGAAAATAACAAACGGGATCAAGGGGTTGTTGGCTGGTCACAATGACAGGGAGTGAGGCTTCGAGTGGGAGAGTGTTTACGATTTACGGAAGTCGAAAACTGGTTCAGGCTTATTGCCCAATATCTATATTGTCATTACATCATAAGCGACTTGCTGCCCACTTTGTCATCCCTTTCGATTTCTGTTACCTTTTCGATTTCCTCCATTACATCATCCGTCAGCAGATGCCTTATCTTTAGAGCCTGGATATTCTCTCTCGCTTGCTCTGGCGTGGATGCGCCAATAATCACTGAGGTCACGTGGGGACAACGAAGACACCATGCAATAGCAAGTTGTGCAGGCGTAACTCCCAACCGATGTGCAATTTGCTATCCCACCCTTCTTAGTATATCACTCGTTCTTCACGCCAGCATAAATCTCGCAGACTTACACATATCATTTTGACCTTTTCCACCTTTCTTCTACCTTCTTCGCTAAAGAACCCAGCTCGTAATCGGTTAATGACCGGGTGATCCTGAATAGCCAAACGTGAATTGGGCGGAATCACCCCATCGTTGTATTTTCCGGTCAAAAGGCCTAAGTAGCACGATCGTCATGCATTATGGATCTCGTTCTTCGATATACACATTGACATTATCTTACCTGTTGCCAATGGAGACCACGTGCAAGTACCCATTTTGAATTTCTGGTATAAAGGCAAATATTCCTTTTCGACTCGTTCACGGTTGAGCATATTGTATTGAGGTGACTGGAAATAACTAAGTCCTATTGCCCATGTAGCGTGATCCGATTTGACAACTTACCTCTGTGATAGGTGCAATGAGTTGAAGTCTGTTGGCAACTGCATGAGCTTCCATGATCAAGTACGCGGGCCATTCGCTTGTCGCCCAGTACAGGGCCATGCCCTTGTCGATACACCAATTGAACGCTCTCACGATCTCCTCCATAGGCGTATCCGGATCTGCCGGTCTCCAATCTCAGTTTCTTCCCATCACAAGCTTGTTGTTCCCTTAGGATACCTGGTCGTTGTGCGTATACGATATCGACATAGTCTAACTGAAGCCGCTGAAGACACGCCACCATGCCTTCAAACACATGTTTCCTCGACAATCCTCGGTCGTTGGGTCCTTTGCCGCCCCAGAACACCTTGGTGGACAAGACAAAATCTGACCGTTTAAGGTTCTTTTGACTTCGCAATGCCAGGCCTAGATCGATTTCCGCCTGTCCACCTGCATAGTTGACGGCCTCACATTAAGCAAGACAGTCTTCTTTCATGCCACCCTCTCTCTTTGTTTGCTAACCAACCGGCATGCGATTCCGCCACGTCAAAGTGATTTATACCGAGTTCAAGTGCTGTCCTGACAATTTCGGTCGTCTGCTCTGTTTTTTAAAAAGGTGATCGATTCGCGTCTTTTCTCTTTTCCAGACACACGCAAACTGATTCCGTTTGCTCACTGAATTGTATTTGTCTCTTTACCTGGCGTGATTTGACCGCCTGCAACAAGAAAAGGAATGAGAATTGTCACTCGAATGAAACGCGCGTGTTGCAAAAAGCTCACCAAAGGTAATCCAAGATCCCAAAGACAATACGCTCACCTTGAGTCCCGAGTTGCCGAGATAACGGTACTCCATGGACTGATCGTTCCGAGAGAAAACCACGAAAAGCAGAGGAAAAACGGTTTCACGCCTTTTTTAGCGCTTATTTAGATCGGGTAAAAGTTACGCATCTGGTTGGACGATCCTTTGTTCGTCGCCGAACAAACTTTTTTCTCTATTTTCTTTATCCGGATGAATGTCTCTCATTCCTAATATCCGATCCACAGAAAATAACAGACTATTTTCTTTAGTAGATAGGGAAGAAACTCCTTATTGTACTGTTTCCCTAGTTACATGAAGTATGCAAGAACCGGGTAAATTCAAATCGGACTTTTGCAAAAGTAAATCACGAAAGCAGTGGATTTGGACAAGTATCTGGAACAGGTAGATCCTTGGCGGTTGCTTTGGTGCTTGGTGGCTTGCTGCATTTATCGCTGTCGTACGACATGTCTTCAGTGCCCTTGATCGTCGCGCCATAGATCTGAAGATGAACCGGGTTTTCTAGATCCTTGTTCTTTTCCCAGTCATCCACAAGATTCTGAAGGTCTGACATACGATCCGATGATTCGTTCCTACGATAGAATGAATATTCGATCAGTGTGATTGATTTCATATGGACGGTTGAAGACAAAACGGGCAATTTTTACCAGACATCACCCGGATAGCAGCATACTAACTGACGACGTGTCGTCAAGAATCGTGTCAAATATGCCTTTTCACATTCTTTGGCGTCCTTGGGTCCCGTCAGTTCTAGAATCCGAGGAAGGTTGATTTTTGGTTCAACGTACTGTACGACAAAATATTTAGCCGTGGTGGGAAAAGAGAGTAAACGGTCTGTGAAAAAGGGGATTTTTTACCTGCCATCCATGCTGCACAATCGTATCTGTTTAATTAATTGAACCGCATGTTGAGTGTATGTCAGTTACAGTGGTTGCTGTATAATGCCCTACCATAAAACAGTGCTTTTCCGAGATTTGATTTGACGCCAGCGCTGGCGGCGTACTTAAGGGCTGGTTTCAGGTACATAGCATCTCCTACATCCAACTGTGTCTGCACAAATTCAGCATCTTCGCAGGCCGCTTGCTTCCAAGCAGTGTCGAAGCCTTCCAGATGAGCAGTATTGTCACGACCAGGACTGCCAAAGGGTAATTGGCTTAGTCGTTCGAGTTCTTTCAGATACTTTTTAAGTGGATTGTCGGGTTTCCGCTTTGTGTATTGGTAGACCACTGCATAGGCATCGTTTGTTCCCGTTGTGAAACCAATATAGCCGCTTTATAGCGTGCGTTCAGGAATCAGTATTTCCTTCCTTCTCTCACCCTTTTCATTATTCTACAGGATTAATTTACCATGTAAATCCACGACAGTCTCCGAGCTTTTGGACAGCCTAGAAAATTCTGCTAATTAGAGGCGGGGATTTCGTTATCACACAGGAGACTTACTGCGTAACCCATCTTGGTCGATCCATTTTCGAACCTGTCACAAAAAAAGGTGTCCATGACACAAAATCAAGGCAGTTTTTGCTATTACACACGTACACGTTTGTGATTAATTGAGCCATTTTCGATGCATGATCGTCCATGGTCTCATCCGGCAAGTTAGAAATGTGGTAAAACCTACAGTTTCATTAGGATTTCACGTATAGACTTTTGGCTCGCAAAGACTATCACAAACGTTGTGCAGTTCGCCAACTGGATGCCATTTTGGTCGCTGTTGTTATCGTTGGACTTGTTACATCGCTGGTCGTCTCGCACTTGACCAAACTGAAACTTGGCGCATTGTTTCTTGTTGGGCTCGAAATGTCCTTCGCAATACTTATTCGGTCCTTTCGCATATGCAATTTCAGCGAAAGCGACGACTGAGAGAAACGTCGCAAGTAATGGCAATAAAATTCGCATTGTTGAAATGAAATGAAAGGAAAAGAAAGGGCGCCCAGGTCAGCAGCTAGAAAACTCCCAGCGTTTTATATAGGCTTTTTCATTCAAGAACAGTGTCCCTCCTTATTTACATCCATATGCTTTACGAGGAAAATGCTTTAACTCGTGAAACCCAGATCCGGGTACCTCAGTCAACTTTGATTCATTTTGCCTTGTTTAGACCTTTTCTTCATGCCGAAAGACTACAGCAACCTTTTCATTACCTGTGCTGTGCTTCCTGTAGCAAGCAGGTATCTCCAAAACAAAGGCAGGTCGTCATTAACTTGCATAAAGATACGTCGATGGGACGATACTATCTGGAACTCATCACTTAATGTGATGGCTCTATCTAGCCGTGTAAGACGAGAAGACGTCGATGATGTCATTTTATGCAATTTGTTACCAGGAATCCATGTTCTGCTTTAGGATGCCACAGCAACAGGCCATTGGGCAAGCTGACCGCCAAAATCCAACTTTTGGAGACGAACTCCCACACTGACAAGGCCACGTGTCGCAGCCATGGTTTCTCTTGAGAACAAACTTGTCGTCGTCGTCGTCACATTTCTTCGTTGATCATCAATGAACAAGACATTGTGGCTGCAACCGTACCAAAGAGCAGCCGTTTGTTTTTACTTGCTGACGGTCCTTGTCTTCTTCCTTCTGAGCCCATTGGCACCATCGACGAGTTACTTTAGCAACAAACGCAACTTTTTGAATGTCTACTTTGTCAAGCTCGGCTGGTTCTGGACGACGGTAGCTTTTTCTGTCCACTGGTTCTTTGTTGCAAGACGGAGATCACAACGCCCCTTGTATGATTGGATACGGTACCTGTTCATGACGCTTTATTGGTTCGTCATGACGCAATGGCTGCTGGGACCAAGTCTGATTGACCGCATGTTTGTCGCTACCGGAGGCGAATGTGTCTCTGCCTTCGAGAACGGAGTCGTATTGCAGCAGGCAACATGCCGCAAACTGGGCGGTCAGTGGACAGGAGGTCATGATATATCTGGTCACTGCTTCCTGCTGATTCACGCAAGCCTGTTTCTCTGGGAGGAGCTGTGGCGACCAGCAGAAAGAGAAGAAGTTGAGAAGAAGAAGGAGAAGAAAGACCTGATACCGTGGAAATCGCCTCCTGTCTTGATTGTTCTTTGTCTTTTGGGTGTCTGGTGGTGGATGCTTGCTATGACGGCTGTATATTTCCATGGCCATTACGAACTCGTGTCTGGCTGTTTCTTTGGCATCTTTGGATGGGCCCTACTGGTAAGCACGACAGCTCAGTGACCAGGAGAGAAAAGGACGGATTGGCTCAACTGTTTCTTTTAAGTACCTTGGCCTCTTTCCTCGTATATTGAAACCTGTACCATCAGTCACTTCTAAAGAGTAATTTGTAGATATCGTATGTAGACGTCATTACACCATAGACTAAAAGGTAAACGCACTTTACACGAAGTACAAGTGCTACTACACCACATACCAACAGCCTGTCTATCCTGGACACATGCTTTCTCATCTAGCAAACAGAAAACATATCATAAATTTGTTCTTCTGGCAGCCCAAGCTCTCGGATTTGCAAGCATGGAACATGTCTTTGACTTCACCAGCATTTATTGTACTAGCCATTACTATACTAAAGCATTGATGAGCCGTTTCCTTACTGAGCAGGAGTATGTAGCACACAGAAAATCTCACGAGCAGTAAACTCTTTCAAGATGAAGTCGTACGCACCTTGACAGGGAAATCCTTGATCGGAACTCCTGATAGCAAGCGAGTCTGGATCATCAAAAGTTGACACGAACAGCAGCACAACATCACCTTTGGCTTCATTGTAATTAAGGATGCCTGACCTTGACCGTACAGATCCGTATCAAACACCAGCTGTCGTCCTCGGCTTTAGCGATCGATCAAGTCGTGGTAAAATGCTGCATTCGTTGTCACTCACCGTTCTTTGTCCAATACGCAGAGTTTTCATGAATGGAAATATAATTCGGCTGGGACTATTCATGTTGTTCACTTGTTTACGGAGAGAGTTAAGAAGCATATATACAGGGATGAAAAGAGATAGGTCTGCAGAAAGAAAACGTTGAAAACATATGATCTCCTTTCGGGTTCGCATATGGTTGCAAGCTGCAACATCGGCAGATTCTTCAGTAAGTAACATATAGATCAGTGCTTTCGCCTTATATGATCCCAACACACTCGTGTTGCATTGGGATCAAGTGGCAGTGGTATAGTTCATGACGACGAGCATTCCCAGGCTTCGCATACTGCTTTCCGCAGTACGAACATTGTACGTTGCCAGTGTTTAGCTGTGGGTTCCAATGGCAAACTCCTTGTTCATGTTTCTCTGCATTGGCGCGCATTGAGAACAGCATTGCGCAGTACTGGCATCGTCCGTCGTCATTGATTTCTCGCTCTGGGTTCAAACGGCAAGCGTTTCGTTCATGGGTGCGGGCATTGCGCTGTGCTGTGAACTGTTTTCCACAATAACCACAATGTGAGTTCTCATTGTTTCGCTGTGGGCTTAAACGGCAAGTTGCTCGTTCATGCTGGCGAGTCCCTTTGCGCGTAGTGAACTGCTTACCGCAGTACTGACACTGTTTCCACCTAATAGTATAGATAAAAAAATAAGTCCTTGAGTGGAAGACCGCAAAAGCTTGCAGGTGAAACATACCACTCAACTTTTTGCTTTTCCATATGCCATAAAGGAGCATAAACAGGCGAACGCGTCTCACATCAATTAACGGCCAATTTTTCTGCTCTGTTTATGGGACAGCTGACATGTCGCCATTAATGGCCACGGTTCTGATTCTCGTCAAGTTCGCCCAGATGAATCGAGCCATCTTGCTGGCTATTAACACTTAATCGATGTGGAAACATATGCTTGGTATATATGGACCAGAATCAATCATCAAACTAGCGACAAATGTCTGTTGGATCGCTTGGTTACTTTTAGTCGAATTCATCGACGAAAAGGATCTTGATAATTTCAATATTTCATGAGACATTAACTAGCGGTACGACAAGCAGACAGATCCTTTACCGAAGAAGAGGGAAAACAACAGAATGTAGGGTAACCGAAAAGGAATCCGACAACAATGAGGCTCCAGCACTAACTAGTACGACCCTGTCAGATCAGACACTGGATATGTGAGGCTATTGACTATCTGTATATATCTTTTGTTGAAATAAAGTCAAATTGTTCTGTCGAGGAAGGACAGCTTTGGGCGAACTTGAACACAAGCAACAGGTTACATTGGAGCTCAGCCTAGCCCGAGGGCAAAAAAATCCCCATTTCAACGACACCCCGAGCAACCCCAGCTTTCTTCTTCTCTTTAATGGTCTTTCCATAATTTGAATGTTAGCGTAGGCGACTTTTCTCTGTGTTCTCTTCTTTTTTGAATCGCCATGACAGCCCGACAATACGGATCCTCCTCCCCTTTGGGTCGCATGCTCTCGCTCATCGACTGCCCGCATTCGCCGCTCCGCTTTCTCATCCTCGACTGTCCCACCGAATCCACACTTGATTTCTATATGGAGCAATTCGATCGGCTTTGTGTGGCAGCTGTTGTACGGTGCTGTCAGCCGACCTACAGTGCAAACAGACTTACGGAAAGAAATATCCAAGTCCTCGATCTTCCGTTTAAAGATGGCGGCGTGGTAAAATCAAGAAGCGTTTTGTAATTTCCTCTTTGAGATATTGATGACGGAAAGCTGTACAGCCACCTCCCCAAGTGGTCCGTGATTGGCTGAGGCTGGTAGAAGAAACCAAGGAGAAGGATCCGACTCCAACGATTGCGGTTCATTGCGTTGCCGGCTTGGGAAGAGCACCGGTTTTGGTGGCTATTGCACTGATCGAGATGGGCATGAAGCCACTTGATGCGATTGAATATATTCGAACAAAACGACGAGGTGCTTTTAACAAGCCTCAAATTGCATACTTGGTATGTCCAAAAAGGGATACTTGAGGAAGTTGGGACTGATCGATGGGCTACTAGGATGCCTATAAACGAGTGCTCAAGCAAAAGTCGTCAAGTACAAATTATTCATTCAAAAGTTCGCTCGGACGCATGTTTAGAATCGGCAGTAATAACAAGTCAACAGCACCATCGCCGACCAGCAGCCAGGCTGCTTTGCAACAGCATACTTGAATGCATGGTAGAAGATATAGCAATAATAGACTTTGTTTTTGGTTCAATATCATTCGTAATACAACAAGGTGGTATGTTCGGAAAAGGAAAAAATTAAGGGTGATGCGTGCATGAATCAGGTTCTTCTCGAGGTGTGTATGCTGGCGGAGGTGGGTCAACAGATATGCAATGAGGGCAACATGATGGTGCGTCCAGGTTATCATTATTCAGAAACTCCTTGGCGGATGGAGCGGACGGACCTGCATTAACAGTGGTGTCTGTGGGCGGCAATAGTAGTGGAGGAGGAAAGATGGTGGTCATTTGGGATTCAGCAGCTGGCAACTGATGTTCATGGCTAGTGCGGGACAACACCGAGTTATTACTACTACAGCAAGAAGTTGTCGTCGTTGATTTGGATTCGATGGATTGTTGCTCCAAGAGGTATCCCTGACGACTCTGCTTGCGTCTTTTGAATTCGCGAAGGTGCCAATACAGAAAGATGCCTGCGCCAAGGGCAAAGGAGAGCGCAAGTCCACCCGTCAGGGATAGAATGACAGCGAGCGCTCGGATATGTTGCTCGTCCATACGAAGTTTATGAACAAGCGACTCTTCTGTGGGTGTTGCCGGATCCAGAGAGGTCGTTGCATTGATGTAGCCATCATTACTCGAGTTCATGATAACCGATAAACAGATCCACGGAAACTGATAAAGATATCATGACCTTCTCTCAGAGGACTGATGGAAAAGAAAAAGAGGGATCAAGAGGGGTGCGGAAGAGAGAAGGAGGAGCATAACGCAGCCGTATGTATGTGCATGTAAAGTACCTTTTTCTGCCGCATTGCTATTCCAACCAACTCACTTCCTCCGATCATACAAGAAAATGGCTTTTTCTATTTTATCATTATTACTATTAATCTATGTGTGGTATGTCTTCCGGTCGTGTGACGCATTTTGCTTCAATATTCGTTCGACAGAGTGGACTGTGCATATATATAAAACCTTGTTAATGTATATTATTATCACGAGGAGTTCATGTCCACAATTACCACTTCTTTAGTGCGTCTGCGCAGTGTTTGCCCCAACCCGTATGGCGACAGGGCAACAGAAGGATATTCTTTGGTTCTGAGAAGCATATAGTACAAAGCGGCCCATCCCAGTCATAATCACCGGTGTTACTGTCGTTGCTGCTACTGCTGTTCGTCGTGATGTTATCATTATGATACCGAGGTCTATGTCTCTGTGCGTAACGCAGTACCCGACGCTTGAATTTCTCAGTCAGACGACCTGCTTCGCTGACGCCCTTGTACTTGACCGTGACCGGCGGCGGGTAGATCCAAGGGCGATCACCCAGATTGATCAGGATATGTTGATGCGTCGTGAGACTAACAGCTGGATACAGACCTAGCTTGATATGACGACCCGATAGGCGGCGCCGGCGACGACGAGGCGATGCCAGAGGGTACTCAAAGGCGACGGTCAAGCCGAGATCACAGCCATTGATGAAAAAGGTGCAGAGGCCATTGTCGAGGTCCAACAAGCTCCCGAGGACGTCCCCGGCCCGACATTGCACTCTGGAGTGGGCTGGAGGATACACTGCAGTTCCATCTGCCTAAATATAGAAAGGGAAGCATCAGTGAGGAGGTTAAGTACGTTCTCTGTTTTCTGTTTTGTTTTTTCCTACCCATACAGCTGTTCGATAAGTGTCAAATGCAAATCCATGCTACAGAATACAAGAGTAAGCAAAGAAAAAGTGTGCAAAAGCACTTTACTGGTGACTTGCCCTATCATCGCCGACGCCATATCCCTCCTCAGGGGTAAATCGACAACGGATGGTTGCCCAACCGAGCTGCATGATGCCGCTGGTAAGCAGCAATGTTTCGTAATACCACTTGCCCTTCCAGACGCAAGCACTGGCACGCATGGACTCAAAATGCGGTCGATCGTTGCGTAATTCTAAACCATTGCCTCCAATTTTCCAGTTGGCTGTGCCATCGAATATATTCATGATAGCGTGCAGATGGGTCAAGTCCCATGAACAAGCAAGCTTTAAAAAGAAGGTCAGGATGAGCTCGAGCAGCATATACGGAAGAATATGTGACACTTGCCTCTTGATCACCGGCAGCTTCAGTACAAATAGACGTGAGTGCGTTAGCTTGATCATGTCTTCCTTTATTGCTCTTTCTCCATATTACCAAAGACGTTATCGAGTGCCCAGCGTGCACAATGAGCCAATTGGACATAGTGAGTCCATTCTTCTCGAAGCTTTCCTTCGGGAGGTATGAACCCGGTGTCGAAGCAGTTGAGGATTGTGTTCTCAATTGGAGATCCTCGTTGCTTCAATGGACCTTCCTCCTCCAAAGACCAAATATCTTCGAGTCGCTTGGTGGTGTCGTGCCTTGTGTGTGGAAGGAAATGTAGCGTCCGTACCTTTTGCCATACCCTCAAGGCTGATCGACGCCACCGCTTCGAGCATTTCCGCCAATTCACCATTACTGTCGTTGTTTTGTAGCTAGACCCTTTGGAGCCGGGTATGGGTGAGGGAGGCACGATGGGCGCGACAGGTGTGAGCGAGCTGGAAGGAGAGCAGGGCGACGAGAGGAAGATTCGACGGTTGGCTGCTTCACATTCTCGGATCACATCGAACAGAATCGCTCTGATATCGCAGGGATATCGCATAATGGCCTCTTTGACGAGACCTATTATATTTGTTCCTCGGTTAATGCGTTCTTTCTTGCAGCTTAATCTATAATTTACCCGTTAATGCGAATTTCTCAAGTGCAATAAGTGCAAAAGTCCGCACACGAGGGTCTTCATTGGAATCCGCCAAAAGATGGATAAGGATATCGGCAACATGGTCGTTCCAAAGCTCTCTGGCAAGATCACCAGCAAACTTTTCTGCCAAGAGAGACCACAGGGCGGCCGCATTGAGCTTGAAAGACAGGCTGGGCCCCTTTTGGTTTTTGGAGGATGCTGGTCGCCTTTGACAACGCCGACACCGCGTCTGCCACGACGAGCATGACTCGGATAAGCTGCTCCACGGTGATCGCGACGTTAGTAAGAATCGTCGAAGGTTATGCAAGATTCCCGTGGGCTTGTCGAGCTTCGAGATAATGACAGCGGATACGGCGGCCATGGTTTCTCGCGAAGGGAGTGGAATACGGTCAATAATGTGGCATAAAAAGGCCATGGCTACTGGCGATTCCGGATCAAGCAAGGTGACGACCGTCGATATAAACGCAAGATACCCTGAGTCTAAAAGTGTGATATAGATATTAGAAACCCTTTAGATATCGAAGGAATAACTATTAGGAATCCTCGACCTTCGTAGGCAAGGTTAAACAGAGTATCCAGAGCATTCACCATGCGCCGTTCCCGCTCATAGAATGCTTCAGATCCCTGAAACTCTGCCGCCATACTGCGGGCTTGTCCAGCAGCTAAATCTTCTTCACGCTGGACGTCTTGGTTATGATTGTGGGCGATGGCAATAATGCGGCGCCAGGAAGCCTCGATCATCCGACTGGTATATTCTAGTGAGCCCGGATTCCGTCTAGACTCTAATAATGGCATGGCGTGCGTGCGTGTGCCCGGATCTATCCAATATACTTGTTTTGCGAGAACCAAGTACAAGAAAGAGAAAGAGAGTGTGAAAAATTGTAATGATGGTTTATGCTCTATTTGCAACGAAAGAGCTTAAATTGCTTAGGAAACATCGTGAGACCCCTCTACTCGTTTGATATTTCCTCCAAACAAATGCATCATCAAACATGCATCTTGGAGCACTTTACGGCCAGCTCAAACATATCTGACGCCACCGTCCTGATCAAATACAGGGACCCCCATATATCGCCTCGTCTTTACAGTAGCCCGATTCATCGTATCTCGTTCCCGCATTGCATGTGACACATTGGTCCAAAATTTGGACGCCATTTTTAGGTTCAGAGAGAAAAAGGCCAGCTTGCCTGGTGTTGAAAGTAATATCTTTTCTCTTTGCTTCGTTCCTCCACACACAATGAACAAATGCTGTTTCTGCATCAGTTTAAGGTTTGTGTTTACCACGTGCGTTCCGTTTTCACTGTATCTCACTGTTTCTTTTTTTCTCCTATTCGCATTGTTTTAGAACGGCTACACTCTTTTTGGCCGTTCTTGGCACCATCACCCATCTCTACGGAGCCATTGCACTAACTGCCTTGGCTGACCAATTCGAAACAAGCGATGGCACCACAATATTCGGTTTAACACTCTACTCTTATCTTTCCGGCTTAGCATGTCTTGCTGGTGCTGTCGGTGTCATCAAGGTGAGTTCTTATTCTTCCGATACTCGATTTGACGAAGCAGCTCATTCCTGCACAGCATAATGCAAAGCATCTCCGTCTGTTTTCTGCTTACTATTGGACCGACCTCGTATTGCACACCATCTTTTCCGTAGCAAGTGCATTCATGTTCTTTAGCATGCATACCGAGATTTGCCAACAGATTGTCCAAGAAATGCCACAAGACGAACCGCTCGATATGGAAACTTGCCAAACCGCCTTTATTGGCAGTGCTTGGGTGGTCACTGTCGCAATGGCTCTTAACCTCCTGCTCAAGGTGAGGATGAAGTGATAAAATAAATGAGGGGCATGAAGATGATAGACTAAACAAATTTGTTACAGCTTCATTTTGCTCTTGCTATCCACCATTATATGCTCCAAGTCAAGCGAGAAGAAGCGGAGTATTATCAGCGTGTTCCGGTTCCGAGTGAACCTGTTCCAGCGAAGAAAGAGGAGTTCATATTCGTGGCTGGGCAAGAGTTCGTACCAGATGAAAAGAGAAAGAGCGAAGCTCAGCAGTAGAAACTCAGAAAAAAAATTTTTTGCAATAAATTGCGTCGCTTTTGCTCGTGCTTTTTCTTTCGCTTGTCTCTGCACTTGTGTCTGTTTTGCAAAAGTGAATGGTAAGCATCGCAACCGAACTATTCTGTTCTTGCTTTTGATATGATGGTTCATATGAATTTCTTCACATGATTCACAATGATTCAACTTGACATTCTGATCATTTCCACCTTTTGACGTTTTTCTTTTGCTTGCAATTGGCACTATCTGCATACGATGCTGACTGTTCTTTTTCCATGCAACAGGTTCCTCTATCACGCAACGGTAGTAGTAGCGAGTGTATGGAATAATAAATGAATATTCTCGTGAAAACAGCAATCTTTCTTCTCTTCTTCACAATTGTGAATCTTCGTTTGTTTTTTGTTTTACGCTGAAGATACAGGGTTACAGAGATAGTGATGACTTATACAATTCGTACACTTTTTATCATGCACCTAAAGTTGGAAAGGTACTGGAATCAGTAATGTCAATGTCGGTGTCGATGGCTCGGTCGCGACTTCGGCCACCCCGGTTTCCTCGACCGCGGCCGCTTCTTCCTGTTGATGGCCGATGAGGTGGTTGGTCGATTTCCAGATAAACCTTCTCCTTTTTAGTTTTACTGCGTTGTTTCGCTGCCATTTCCTACGATAATGTCGAATATAAGAAACAAACCATATTGAAACGAGATGAACTGCGTCAGCGGGGTTACCTTGCCGCCATAGTATACGTCATCCTCCTTGTTGCGCTGAAGAGGAACAGCGTCTTTCCATTGGGATTCATCCACGCCTTCATTGGCAGCACGGGCTTCTTTACGTCTGAATCTTTCATCCAGGTTTGGTCGGCTAGCTAGATATTCGTCCAAAGTCTTGAATTCTGGTTCAGCAGGTGTTGCAGTTCCCGATCCAGCAGCCTTGCCGTCTTCGGCAACAGGATCGTTCGGGTTCAACTCGTCATTCCAACTGAAAAAAGGAAAGAGAGAAAAACGAGTCAGTTTCTTTCTTTGACTAATTGACAAAAGAGATGACGTACGCCTGTTGCTCAGAAGTACCAAGGTGTCCCCAGCCCTGGTTGATCTTTTTCTCGCTGTCACTATATAATGTATGTCAAAATCGGAAAGAACACCGCGTCATTATCCATGAGAAATAAAGAAACCTACTAGAGTCCAGTTCCGCTTTGACGGTCGTGTTCCCGATGATAGCGAGTTGGACGGTTGCCTGCATAACCAGGACGAGATCCACCTGCCGCCACTATATCCACAGGTCCAGACTCGGTTTTTTCACCACGACGACTGTCATCAGGCTGACTGAGACCACGATCACGTCCACGCCGTGCTGAAGGCGGTGAAACTGAAAAGGGGATTTGGATATTAGGGCCATCAAAGTAACGAAAACCGCACAAATGTGCACTCGCTTGCGTCATACCGGCAACACGACCCTGTCGCTTACGCTCAGCGTCACGTTTGGCAGCACGAGTTGTTGGTTCTTCCTTTTTCTTTTCGACTGGCTTTGTATTTCCAAGTTTATCTGTTTCCGTCTCTTCTTCGCCAAGAAGAGCGAAAGGATTATTCGAAAACGCAGACATCTTCACCCTCGTACGAAAAGTTGAGTGAGAGAGGAAGGGAAGAAAAAGAGACAAGTGAAAATCCTGGACAACAGGACAGGTCATTGGGTAATTTCCGGGCTCCGCTACTGGCAAACGCATAAACGTGAAAATGTGCTCCGGTTCCTCAAAACATCACTTCAAACGTTTTACTTTTGAACCCTGTCCCGAAAGGGCCGTTAATCAATTTCTTAAAACTGCTGAACAGTCCAAAACGTATCTATTTTATGTTTTAATTACGGTTTTATCGCAAGTACACAAAAACTAAACGCCTAGCAAGTGAAGACGATCAGGTGTTTGTTCATAAGTTACGTCAAAGTTTACACATACCCCAAATATCTAAATCCCCGGGTGGAGGAACCCGCTGTCGATGCAATGGTATTTGTTGTATCTGAGGATTGGACAAATTCAGCAGGCCTCCCGTTGCCGACCCAGACGGATTTTGTAACGTAGAAAAGTTTTTTGCTCGCACGACTTCATATCATTGCACAATTTTCACAATATGTTATGGTGTGTCACGCCGTCAGTAGTGGCCTTCTTGTCACGTCTTCGACACCATACATTCAAGTATTTTTTGCTAGATCGCCCAAAAGAACGCTAATTGACCAAGCGCTCAATGTGAAACTGCTGATGGATACAATTAAAAGCGGATTAATCATGGCTCGTAACAAAAGAAAGAAACGCGCATATAATCTGACATTGGCAAGCAGGCAGGTAAAGAGGTGCTACAGCTGGCACTAGAACTCCTTGAAGTTACATTTTCTGGCAGGTTTGGTAATCTTGTCAGTAATCAAATCAATACAAGGTTCGTTGCTTTATTGTAATCCTTGGTGTAATTCGTTTACCAATATTCCATCCAACATTGAATCCAGCTATTGCAGAGATGAAGACAGATCATACCGTGGTACACGTAAAATTGATGTCTTGCGGTTTAATTAGGCTTTTCTTTCGTGGCAAACATGCAGTTGACAGTGGATATGTACTCGGGGTATCTATAAGAACAAGCAATATCAAATCTATAGCACAAAGCGAATAAAATCGCGACTCTAAGAGTAGAATTAATGTATCTTCTTGGAAGACATGATTGACTGGATTGAACGAGTTAATGGCTGTAACCGGTATAAGATCGAAAAACTAAGCCTGCGTATACACAGACATGTCGACGAAACTGAAGTCCTTGAAATACTCACATGGAGTCGACCCATCGGATGCTGTTTGTGTGCTGGAGGATGCAAAAGATTGGGACGTGAAAGCGGGGTCAAAATTCTACCACAACCTAGCATGAGTCTTTCATCTCATAACGTCGTTTTCGCTTAAATTACCTCTGCTGCTTCAGGGTCGGTCTACAAGCACAACACAAACTCAGTGAGAAGACCGATGAATTATGATGTCTTTCGTCGCTTACTTACGACCACTGGAATGATAGGAGGGGTAACTTGTCGCTTTGCCAAACGTTCCCAGTCGATCTTCCGGAAAAATCTGTGTTGACGAATTGCATCGGGACCTTTAGGCTTCGCACCTAACCGGACCTGAGGATTCTTTCGCAACAGCTAAAATAATCCTCGGTCAGACATTCAGCGAGATAACAGGCATACTTGGTCTTGTTACCTTATTTAGAATGTCCTTTGCTTCTGCAGTAAAGTAATAAGGCATTGTAATCTTCTTCGACAGTATTGCATCGATCGTCTTCTTCCTGCTTTTGTTTCGAAAAGGCGGCTGTGATATAAACACATGTTAAGCCAATGTTACATTGACATCTCAGTCATCGCAAAGACATACCGCTCCTGTCAGCATGTCATAGATCAAAATGCCTAAGCTCCACCAGTCGACAGTTTCATCGTACTGCAAACCCGTCAGAGTTTCTGAGTGAAAACATATAATCAGAACCATGATCACGGTTCCATTGTAACGAAGAAATACCTGGCGCCATGTATTCTGCAGTCCCGCAGATCGTGTTTGTTTTGCCGTCCAACGATACTTTTGAAAGCCCAAAGTCAGTCAAGCGCACATGGCCGTCGCGATCAAGCAAACAATTCTCTGGCTTGAGGTCGCGGTAAACTATGCCGAGAGAATGCAAGTGGGACAAAGCTAAGACTATTTCGGCCGCATAGAAAGACGCCATAGGTTCCGAAAACATGCCCTCTATAATTGATAGGTCTTAGTCTCAACAAGCCAATGCATCTATACCAGTAGGTCCCGTACCTTGATCCAGATAACGAAACAATTCGCCTCCTACAGCGTATTCCAGTATCATGTGAAGCTCAGAAGGCGTCTGGAAAGCATAAAAGAGCTGCACAATGAATGGATGTCGGACTTGCTCCAGGATCTGCCGTTCAGTTTTTACGTGATTGACATGCAACACGAGCGATGCCTTCTTCAAGACCTTCATGGCGTACAGTGTCTGGTTCTTGCGATGCTTTACCAAAAAGACCTCCCCAAACCTTTATAATGTGCATCATATCAGCGCCATGAAGATAAAAAATACGGATCCCGTCTTGAAAACACTTACGCTCCTCGACCCAGTACACAAAGCCTCTCGAAATCTTGGCTACTGGCTTTTTTCTCGGCCGGAGGCATCGTCGATGAGACATACTTTTGGTCGATCGCCACTTCGTAATCATGCGTCTCGTCCTCCACAGCAGTTCGTGAGGAATTTGTCGATAAGCGATCGCCGTCATCGTCGTCCTGAACTTTATTATTGGAGCTTCCAATGTTTACTTTGGCCATTTCGTCGGAAAGACCAAGAACCGATGCTTCGAATTCCATCATTGTGGAGACAATGAGCACGAAATGACGGACAGTGTGAAGGAATTAGGGAAAGTAACGAGTGGAGAAGGGGAACTGCTGCGGGCGAGACGACTGGACCTTGGAAGAAAGGAAAAGGGAAGAGATCTGGGCACCGGTTCGGAAAAATCGTTTTGCCCTTCAAGTGCGAAACTTATAGCTGCATCAACTAGGCTCCGTTTATAACCTCTCGCTCGAGGCATTGTTGTTAATACGCGTGGAAGTTAGCAATTTCCGTGGCGCTTTTGAAGCAGGAATTTACATATCAGGCCACGTCGAATTCAAGGTCGTGCCTGGAACCATATATTGCATGCATGAAGACAGCACTGTCGAAGCGCCACTGGTTTACCGTTACACCCGCAATCAAAAGGCGAAGGAAACCAAGAGCACTAAATACCGACAGCTGCGACAGCGTCTCAAACCGGAACAGGTCCAGCACTGTGAGGATGAGCTTTCCTGACAAGCAGCTTCGGCTGTGGACGTTGATAAGTTTGTCGGGTACTTGAACATCACCTTGGATTTGAATTAACCGCGGTCACTCGTCCACTGAGGTTGAGTTCCCAGTCGCGGCCCGCGACCGTACCGCAGTATTAACCGCAGCTTTTCTGAGAAAATAAATCCTTTCCCCAGTCTTGCCCTGCGCTCTTTCCTTCTTCCTTTGTCCTTTCCTGTTATTAACCCATGTCAAGATCGAGCAAATCGCGTAAGAACGACTGGAAGCTTGGCGTCATGAGACGTTCCACAGGGCCTACAGTGTACGTCGGCACTGGATACGGAAGACACGGTGGTCGAAAGAAAGCAGTGAAGAAGACTACCAGAAAACAGGAACGAAGCGGCAATACATCAGAGACGCAGCGACAACAACAACAACATCCACGGCCAGTGGCACCGGCAGAGGTTGCTCAGCAGCCTGTATCCAATCTTGTCCCACAGGAACAAGATGATTACGAATGCTGGGATTACAGTGATGACCCAGGAACGCCTGAAC